>CAUYQV010167853.1:0-26657 GCA_963574575.1 Galagoides demidoff | reverse complement strand
GCAAGATGAGAGCATTGGTGAATTGGCAGTCTCTACACCTCTGGTGAGAAGCACGAGATCAGCCTTATATTAGGCTGCCTGCAGAATGCCAGCACAGTTCTATGATGAATATTACCAAGCTTTGCTAAGATCTATCTATGCTAAGAAGACTGCTTTATTCTCTCTAAGACTCTGTCTCTCTCTCTCCAGCTAAGGTAGATAGATAGCCCTCAAGCACCTAAGAGAAACTGTTCCTGAGCAAGTTAGCTTAGCGGTCTGCATCTGGAACCTACCTAAGCTGGGCCCGAGACCTGGCCAGTCCCTGGCCCTGACAAATACCTTTTCAAGTATTATGAAGACCTTACATGGAAGCTACATGTGTTAAACAAATCTTTTATAATTTCCTAGATTCTAGCAGCAGAAATGATACTCCTAAGTCAGAGATAAAAATCTCTATCATTCATGGCACTGCAAACAGCGTGAGTTTAATGTTTGCTTCAGTTCCTCTTGACTCTGAAGTCCATCAGTCCCTCTGTGACCAAGAAGTGGCCCAGGTAGATGCTACATGCAATGAGTTTGCATCATAGCTAAGAAATCTCAAGCTTAGAAATGCCAAACTTTGCTAGGGAATGTCTAGCAAACCTGCCTACCTTCTGTTCTGGTGGGAGACACCATCTTCATTATCATAGACAGAAAATAAATACCACAGAAGGAGGTAGCTTGAAATGCTATTTATTACATAAATGCTATTTATTTCTATATCTTGAGATGCTATTTATTACACAAACATACCAGAAAAGAAAGTCCAGAAAAAAAAGTAGTCATTGTCTTTACTCAGAACTGAGTCAGAAATATAAGAGAATAGTCTGCCAGCAACATTCAGATATACTTATTTCACAGAATCTATGAAATATGCATGGTAGGCACCATTATTCTCAATTTACAAACAAGCAAATTTAGTGTTTATGACTTAGCTAATATTATCTGTTTAAAAACTGGCAGACTCTGAACTCATAGTCAGATTATCCAACTTCTAGTTAAATATTCTTACTCTTCAGCTTCCCCTATGTTTAAAAAAAAAAAAAAACTTCCATGTTACTTTCTAAAAAATAAACAATGCTCTCCTAAATTTCTCATAGGTAATTTAAGGGTATTTTTCCTTTTGTTGTACTGATTTCCTTAAATCATAACTACATAAATTTGAGTACTATTTTTCATGTACTAACATACTGGATTTACACAGCTCTCAAAAGTACTTTTAAATGGAGTGAAACAGTTTAGCCATTTGATCACAGAACTTAGGAGTCCAATGGATTTACATGTTTATAAAAGTCTAAGTTTAAAAAAATACATTCACATTAAAGGGGATCAGAACATGCCCCTCAAAGTATGCTATTTTGTCATATGGATTATTTTGAGCTAAAGATTTGATTCTTGTAAATAGAATCATAAAAATCAAACTATAACAAACATCACAAAAAGTAGGTAAAACTTAAGCAACTGATTCACAAAATCCTAGACTGGAATTCTAGGTCTACTACTTACTAGTTTTCTGATCTTGGGGAAATCTCTTAATTCTTCAATGCCTATAACATCACTATTTTAACATTCTATATAACAGAATATTAAAATGATACTTTTTTGATTAAAGTCTCCAAAACTAAGTAGCAAATTTTCTCCAAGTTTTGAAGTAAAGCACGAGAGCACTTTAGCAAGATATGAAGAGAAAACTAGAAACTAATTTTAGCCACCCAACTCAATAAGAGAAGTTAGAGAAGCCAAGATACAAGCTTAAAGATTTCTTTGGAGAGCATTTTGGTGGTCTGCAAGCCCTCATGATTTTTAGAGAAGTGGAGGATGCTTCCCCTTTTTCCTATGTCAGGCTTAATAATAGGGGTTTTCAAGGAAGATTCCTAGGACAACTTACTGTGTACACAGTAGATTGGCTTTAGGGAATAGCTGACGTAATGGGGAATACTATTGTTTATAACTCAACACCATAAGATTTGCTCCTTAAGGTCTTTAAAGTATGACAATGGAGCTTTACTAGGGATTGCATTAAAATTGTATATTGCTTTGGGTAGAATGGACATTTTGACAATGTTGACTCTTCCCAGCCATGAGCATGGTATGTTTTTCCATTTGTTAACATTTTCAGCTATTTCTTTTCTTAGAGTTTCATAATTCTCTTTATAGAGATCTTCCACATCTTTTGTTAGGTAAACTCTCAAATATTTCATCTTCTTTGGCACTACTGTGAACAGAAGAGAGTTAGTGACTATTTTTTCAGCTTGACTGTTATTGGTATATACAAAGCCTACCGATTTATGGGTGTTGATTTTGTAGCCTGAGACGCTGCTGTATTCCTCAATCACTTCTAAGAGTTTTGTAGTAGAATCCCTGGTGTTTTCCAGGTATACAATCATATCATCTGCGAAGAGTGTAAGTTTAATCTCTTCTGATTCTATATGGATACCCTTGATCGCCTTTTCTTCCCTAATTGCAATGGCTAAAACTTCCATTTCCTTTTCGAAAGACATCTGGAGAACACTTAGAGAACTAAAAATAGACCTGCCATTCGATCCTACAATTCCTCTACTAAGTATATATCCAGAAGATCAAAAATCACATTATAACAGAGATATTTGCACCAGAATGTTTATTGCAGCCCAATTTATAATTGCCAGGTCTTGGAAGAAGCCCAAGTGCCCATTGACCCACAAATGGATCAATAAATTGTGGTATATGTATACCATGGAATACTATGCAGCCCAAAAGTCCCCATATTTCTTAACACTCCATTCATTTAAGATACTTGTCTAATTTTGAAAGAAGGATGGAGACTTTACCTCCTTCATATTTACATGGATGAAGCTGGAAAATATTCTTCTTAGCAAAGTATCTCAAGAATGGAAGAAAAAGTACACAATGTACACAGCCCTACTATGAAACTAATTTATAGCTTTCATAGGAAAGCTATAACCCAATTTATAGCCCAAGAATATGGGGAAAGGGGAGAGGGAGGGGAGGGGAGAGGATGGGTGGAGGGAGGATGATTGCTGGGATCATGCCTATGGTTCATCTTATAAGGGTACGTGTGAATCTTTCTAAATGTAGAATATAAATGTCTTAACATAATAACTAAGAAAATGACATTAATGCTATGTTAACCAGTTTGATGAAAATATTTCAAATTGTATATAAAAACAGCACACTGTACCCCATGACTGTATCAATGTACACAGCTATGATTTAATTTTTAAAAAAAGGAGAAAAAAAAAGATTTGCTCCTTAAAAATATACATGACATATAAATGGATTTCCTCCTAAGAACAAAAACTATAATGAAAACAATTTCCCTTGAATAATCAGACCTGAGCCTGAACCTTCACATAGCAACTATTAACTGAAGCTGAACCATAGCTGCTCCTTCAAACTGCATAGACTTTCCAGTTACTAAAGTTTTTCTAGTCCCCATATTTCTTAACACTCCATTCATTTAAGATACTTGTCTAATTCTGATAGGCATCTGAATTTCTAAAACCTGCTTTCGGCTCTAAAATACCAATAGTGTCTGTGAACCACCAACTATTGACTCAGATATATCTTTGCCTGCTATATTGGATTATATTTGTTGTCTTATCTGGTATTCAGTATTAAATACTGAATGAATAAACACACTACTAAACCCAGAGTTACTGGTTACATTTTTGAACACTACAAAGCATTATTTACACAAATAAGGTGATTTTTAAGCCATTTCATTTAATTCCCCTTCAATGACTTCCCATTACATCTAAAATAAAATCCAAATTCATACCCTGACTTAAAAGACTCAATAAGATCCAGTACTTGCTTCTCTTTAAGCCTCAATCACTATGTTCCATGCACAGTTATCCATTTACAATTATTTTAACAACTCAAGCTTACTATGTAGACTGGATGCCAAGAGCCGGATGGCCTCTGAGCAAGATGATTTGCAGCTTGAGGGTAGACCCTCAGGCAACACATCCGCAGGTGTTAAAGCTTAATCATCCTCTGGGGCTATGGAGAGAGAGCGCAAGCCTGTGGCAATCCTTAAGCATGCAGTCATTGTCTAATACTCCCCTCACCTGTCATGTACTGTCTCAATAAATAGCTACTATGGAGGTTGCTCTGGGCTACCCTGCACTTAAGGTTAGCTGACCTCTTATAAGCTTGTACTTCTAATTCCTGCCATGCCTGGTCCCTTCAGGCAGCAACCCGCAACCAGGGCCACTGGGGTTGCGATATCTGGTACAGCTGGCAGGATATGGCAGGATACCAGGGACACAGACTGAAGGGGGAAAAGGACACTCAAAAGTAAGTGAAGCCTTCAGTAGACAGCAGGAGAAAGTCCCATAAGGAAACTCCACTCAGGGAAAGCAGAACCTCTGGCCTATCTAGAATTAAACAAACCTTGCTCAGAATAAATGAGGCCTTTAATAAATAATAAGCAAAGATATTTAGAGAAAATAATAGGTAACTTCCTGTTTGGGGAGTCACAAGAATTAGAAACTTAGGAAGAAAGTGATGTTCAAGCAGAATTTGAAAGTGGGGAGAATAGTGAGGTTCAGTGGGAACACAGACCTGAGGAGAATTGGGAACCAGGAGCATATCAATGTTTTTCTGGCCCTTCCTCAAGGAAGGAAATATGTGATACAGACATGAATAAGGAAGAAAATACTTCAATGACCATTATGGCAACTCAGATTAAACAGTAGAAAGACAGGTTGAGTAGTAGTCTCACCGTTGGGAATGTTAACATAGATTACCCAACATTGCCCTCAGGGCCTCCCTATGTAAATGAACCACTTGTGACTTCTGTTATGAAGGCTGTATTAGAAGGGTACAAGACCTGTGACTTTAATTGTGAGGACACTTTGGGGCTTTTTCCAGTCACAGTCACTGATACTCCTCCTAATCTGTAGTACCCTCAAGGGAGTCAACATTTTGATCACATGATCACTTTTATGGTTCTGAAAGGTTTTAAACAAGCTGTAACACAGTATGGCATGCAGTCCCCGTTTTCTAAAGGTCTGTTACAGGGACTTGCACAAGAGTAGTGACTCATTCCTTATGACTGGGACATGATAGACAGAACTGTTCTTAAATCTGGAGAGTATTTATAGTTTAAAACTTGGTGGAAGGAGTAGACTAACCTGATAGGTCACCAAAACCAGCAGAGAGGAGTTCCTATAACATTAGGACAGCTCACTGGGTATGGTCAGTGGCTGGGGGTTCTGAGACAACTCCAGTATGATCATACGGCTATAGTGCAGACAAAGCTGTGCTGTCTTTGAGCCTGAGAAAGGTTCAGGCTCCTGGAGATATCTCTAAATCTTTCATTAAGATAATGCAATCGGAAAATGAACCTTATACTGACTTTCTAGCTTGATTAAAAATTTCAGTCGATAAAGCTGTTGCCCAGCCAGAGCTCAGAGACATGCTTTTTCAAACCTTAGCATTTGAGAATGCTAACCCTGAGTGTCAAAAAGCTTTGTGACCTCTGAAAGCACAAAATGCACCCTTAGAGGAATATATGCATGCATGTGCTGATATAAAAACCCTGATATGAAAAGAAAAAAACCTGATATGTCAGAATGGAAACCTGGTTATGTGTTATGTTGGGGTCGAGGTTTTGCTCATATCATTATAGCATGACAAGAGAAGCAGTGGCTACTGGCCTGCTGGATTAAGCCTCAACATGAGCAGGAAACCTTACCAGCACTTTAATGAACCTGCCTTTACTACTTTTTCTACTGATGTACCAAGGACCCTAATTTCTTGGGCCTGGGCAATTTCATAATAAAGAAACCCTGGATCAACCTCCTTTGAAGGACCTATAACTGTCTTCCCCATATCACCATCCATCATCAGCAGGAAGCAGTTAGGAGTGGTCAGCATCTCTTTTCCCTAATCGGCAGTTAGAGCTTCTATTCAGAGAGGGAGGATTGATACAGGGTTCCGTCATTCTGGGCTGAATAGGAAGCCTCAGATAAGCTCAGAACGCATCCTCTGGGCTTTAATGAGGTTACAAACAACAAAAACCTCAAACAGCAGGAGTCTTGGTAACAGTTGTACTGGTATTGGCTAAGGTAAGAGAATTTTACTTAGTGGTTTTGAATCTGTTTCCGCTGGGTACCTGATCTTTACCTTCTACCTGTTACCATCTTAAAACCATATTGCTCCCCCAGACTTCCGCTTGGAAAGGGTCTGAGTTCATTGGTACAGCCCATTCCCCACCTAACATTCTATGCTTGTAGTTGCTCATTCATTCAAAATGGATGCAATGGACAGATAACTTTGGGTATTGGTTAATACTTCCTAGAAGCGTCATTGACCTTACGGGTCAGTCCAAAGCACATAGTCCGGTGGTGATTAGCACCAAGGGGGCATGTCTCCCCCTATGCCTAGTCTGGCTAGAGTAACACAATCACAAAAACTGGAATTCTTTCATTACCCAGGTTAGTTCCACTGGTGTAATTTTGTTAACTCATGTGCCCTTTTGTTTCTTTGCTTAGCAGGAAGGAAATCTCCTCCATGAGGAAAATGGCTGAAATAATCAACAACAAATTTTCTCCCTTGCCTATCCATAAATGTCTTTGAATACACAGAGCGGGGGAAATGTAGAGGACACTGAGAGCAGGATGGCCTCTGAGCCAGATGATCTGCAGCTTAGGGGCAGACCCTTGGGCAACTCATCCACAGGTGTTAAAGCTTAATCATCCTCTGGAGCTGCAGAGAGAAAGCCTGAGCCCATGGCAATCCTTAAGCATGCAGTCATTGTCTAATACTCCCCTCACCTGTCATGTACCATCTCAATAAATAGGTACTGCGGAGAGGTTGCTTGGGGCTACCCTACACTTAAGGTTAGCCCACCTCTTGTAAGCTTGTACTTCTAATCCATGTCACTGCCTGGTTCCTTTGTGCAGCGACTGCTACTAGGGCCATATGGGTCACGACATACTATAACCTTTGTTGTAGATCTTCCAGATCATTGGTTAAATTTTTATATTCATGCCTTAGCTATGAAGGTACCTAATCAAAGAGCCGTTCCCAAACAACCAACCTAAAGTAATTCAAAGACATTCTTTATCCCTTATTCCTATTTTATTTTCCTCATAACACATAAATAACTTATATTTTCTAATTTTGCTTATTTATTATGGCTTCCTCCAAGTAAAATATAGCAATATAAGATCAGAGGCCTACGTCTTGATCATTAATACATCCTCAGTACCTACAACAGTATTAAATAATTTAGCAGTTAAGTAATGTATGCTCTTAACTAATGTGGCTTCAGAGGACTGGGGAGCTATAAGGTGAACAGATCCAAGAGCTGACAGAGCACTAGTTGTTGAATTCCAAACACCAAGAGTAGAGATACCTCAAGGACCAAGCAGAGGCATTCAGTAGTGACCCCACAAGAATTTATTTTTTTGATGGGACTAAAGAATCCTAAGGTAAAGTCACTCTAGACCAGTGGTTCTCAAACTTCCAAATGCTGCAACTCTTTTTTTTTTTTTTTTTTTTTTCTGAGACGGAGCCTCAAGCTATCCCTCTGGGTAGAGTGCCATGGCATCACAGCTCATAGCAACCTCCAACTCCTGGGCTCAAGCGAGTCTCCTGCCTCAGACTCCCAAGTAGCTGGGTTTATCTCTTGGTTCTCTATTCTGTTCCATATATCTACCTCTGTTTTTGTTCCATTACCATGCTGTTTTAATCACTATAGATTTATAGTATAATCTGAGGTCTGGCAGTGTGATTTCTCTTTATCTTTGAGCACTTGGGTGCATTCAAAAGGTTTATCTTCAATGTCAGAGATCCTTTCTTCTGCCTGCTCCATGCTGTTACTGAGGGATTCTACTGTATTTTTCAGATCTTTGAGGGCTGCAAACTCTTGCTGCAATGTTTCAAAATCTTTGGTCATTTTATCTTTGAAATCTTTGAATTTTTGAGACATCTTTAGAATAATTTCTTGAAATTCTAATTCCCTCCTTTCTTCCATTCTGTTAATCTTGTTTGGTATCCAAATTCTGAACTCAATTTCTGACATGTCAGCCATCTGTTTATGGATGGGATCTTCAATTGCATCTTCCACATCCATCCTTGGGGGAGTTCTTCTTCTCTGGTTATTCAAGTTACCAGAGGTTTTCTGCTGATTCCATCCCATACTGAATTTACACTATTTGGAATCTGTACTAGAGTTGTTCAGTCAGTGGCTGCCACGGGAGAAGATGCCAGCTTCTGCTCGTTGCCCAGAGAGGCAGAGCGTGTCTGTCCAGAAGAACCTCAGGGGTGTGAGCCTTGTTGCTCCCATTGCTGTTGCTTCTGCTCTTCGCCTCGGGGTACCCCTATTCTAGTGTGGTTCCCCTCAACTGACTGTCCTCTCGTAGTTCTCTGGCTGCTGCCTGGGAATGCCAGGGGTGCAGAGCTCTGGCAGTTCTGGTCCTGCTGGTGCCTGTGCCGGAGTGGGAAACTCCTCCTCCACCACCTGTGGGAGGTGCGCAGCTCTAGCAAGCAGTTCTAAGCCGGCCCAGAGTGGGGGACTCCCTGCTGCCGACCATGGGACACGCCCGGCTCTAGCAAGCAGTTCTGTGTTTTCCTGGAGCAGGGGACTCCTCCACCAGGCCTGTGGGACACCCATGGCTCTTGCAAGCAATCCTGGGTCCACCTGGAGCACAAGACTCTTCTGCCATGGCTCACGGGACGTGTGCAGCTCTAGCAAGCAGTTCTGGGGCCTCCCGCATGGGTGCCTGGAATGGAGGACTCCTACGCCACCACCCATGGAACATACATGGGTCTAGCAGATCTCTGGCTGCAGGACAGGACTGGGTGCTTGGTCCTGCATGGTGGGGAATGGTGCTCTTGCCCCCCCCCCACTGTCTCTGTAGGCAAGGGGGGAATGGTGGACTGGAAATTCAAAATGGCGGTGAAAACATTTGTTTGGTTTTTCTGCCAGGTGAGAGAGTGTTCATAAACTCAGCAGGGTCGCTCTAGGGGAGTAGACCCCCCTTCCTGCAGCTCTCACATGTAGGGGAGCTAATAGGTCCTCTGTTCACCGCTAGCGTGTAGAAAACTTACAGGAGCAAACCAAGAGAAAAACACAACTTTCTTGGGGGGAGGGGATGGACATTTTTCCTTTGGGATGTATTATGTACCTGTAGATTGCTTTCTGGGAGTCTCAACTTGCCTCAGCAGAAGTGTCCTGCAGATATTACTCTTCTCTCTTGACTGGGCTTCCAATATTCAACTTTATTGGGTATTTTCTGGATCTTATCCTTCCCTCTGGATGGGAGCTTCAGTCAGAGGCTGGTGCCTGTCAGCCATCTTATCCCCTCCAGCCGCCGCTCCCTCCTTTAGCAGCCACATCACCCTCAGGACGCACCTTCCTCACTGGTTCTTTCTCCTTGGCTCTTTCTCTACTGGCTCAGGAGGTAGAGAGGTTTGAAAATGGCCAAAATTAACTTTTATACATTATTCTTTCACTTAATTATCTAGGCACATGTATCACTTTAATAAATAGTATTTAATTGTTGCTTTGTTTTTGTTTGACAAAACTTTTTTCATGCTTAGACTTTTAAACTTTGCTGTATGTCACATTTCAGTGTGACTCTTAGAAGTGATGGTTGGTTGTATTTTATTTGAAGTTCAGTACTTGAACCTTTGTCTTTAATTATTTTCATTTATTGCATTGACTGTGAGTTTTGCTTGATACTTCCATATTGTTTTATGTTTTCTAGTTTTGAATCATTCTCTCTCCTTTCATCACTCTCCCTCCTCCTTTTAGTCGCCTTCTCCTCCCCTTCCTGTTCCTCCTCCTCTTTTTTCATTTATCTTTTCTATGTAGACAACTTTTTTGTTGTTATTTTTGCTTCTCTTCTAACTATTTTCTAATCTCATAATACGTTGTTTTGTTTTCAATTTTACTAGTTTTAACCTTTAACCTTAAAAGATGCCCTACATTTTTATAGTTGCCTAAGTGACAAATAAATTATTCTCTTATGATGCTTAGCCATAAAAAATGAATAATGTAGAATATGTGTCTACCTTGTCTACAAATATTAATGGCCATTCCATATCCATAGTTCTATTAGTGCCTATTTTCCTGACTGCTGCAATAGTTGGCCTATATTTTTAATTGTAAGAGTGTTCATCATTTTCTGAATTTTCATAGTTATTTTCTTTAGAAACTGAGCAAGGCTGATTTATGCATTACTACCCAGGTGCCATTTTCTACATTTGCCTCTGCTAAGTTTCTAATGATTGTTGGCAAAACATATTGATCTTTTTTTATTTATCTTTTATTCAGCTAATTTACCAAACTGCCTTATTAATTCAACTGGGTTTTTAATTGCTTATCTGATTATGTAATTTTCTGATTATATAATTATATCTTCTGAAAATAATGAAAATTTTGTATGCAATTTTCCAGATTTACACTTTCCTCCCCTTTTTTTCTGCCATTTTTAGCAAACTGAATCCTCTTTTTTTTCAAAAGTTCCCCAAGTCACTAATCTGGCTCTGAGATCATGTTTCTGAATTTCTTAATACACATGTATCTCAAGTCAGAATTAACCTGAACCTAGTATTTTACTCTCATTAAGAGTAGCTACATGCTTCCTTTCACTGTTTTCTCGCCTGTGACATGTTTCAATGTTCTCCCTAGATTGCATTGAATCTGTACATGGCTCTCTTCTACAGGTTGAAGCATATGAAATTGCCCTTAGATGGAAAAGAGCATATATGGAGACTCCTTCTGATCCTACCCATACGGGTTAGTCTAATATGAGCAGTCTCAATACACAGGTTTTAAAAAATAGATTCCTGTAGATTTTGGATACAATTGACACATAAATAAATAGTAGAAACAGTACTAGTCCCAGATCAGGACACTCCTTTGTGCTGGGCATCCTCCCTTGAATGGTCTTGGCTGGAATTTAATATGATCTGTTTGGACATTGGTTTGACTGCTACTGAGATTCAATGTCAAAGGAAAAGGAAAACCAAAGGAACCCATTGAGTGGTGAGTTTCACCAGCCCATAGCAGTCACATTTGTGATTAGGGCTTTTTTTTCTTATAGCTTTCCTTCTCCCTCAATTCTGTTCATTTGTTTATTTCCACCAATATTTTTCTACTAGAGTCTGGGGTTTAATTCACCATTCCTAAACCAAATCCATTAAGGGGGATGTTTTTTGTCCAGACTTCTTCTTCCTCATTAATAGGAGCTAATAGTCTTTTTTTAATGGATGTCTTTGTCTCACCAACCTGTCTTTCCATGTGAAAAGCAGTTCTCACCAAAGTCAAGAGATTTCTGTTCTCTAATTCTGACTCTGTTCCTTATTTGTTTGGAGACTTTGACAAAAGTGGCTGATAAATAAGATATAGTAATAAGTAAATTATAATGGACTATCTGAGAAAATCAAAGGCAGAGGGAGTAGAATATTTAAGTGAGGATCAAAGGGTAAATGTGTGGTCAAGTGGAGGGAGGGAAGTATTAATCTTCCCACACATTACAGTTGCTGAGTACCGGAGAATTCCAGTATAAGCTAAATAGCACCTGAAGCTAAATTCTGTACTTCTTCTGTTGATTATTTAATTTCTCAGAAATTAAAGTTAGAAAATTAGAAACTGCTACTCTGAACTTAATTCTGGGCCTTAAGGAAAAATTGGTCAGTGAATTGTGAATTCTGGAACTTGGGGTAGGATGACTGCCCCTTTCAAGTTCTCACACAGTTCTGGAAGGGGAGCACTAGGCAGAGACAAGTGCCTTGATTTTAAAAAGAAAAATTCCAAATAAGAGGTAATGTGGGAATATTCTTATATCCTGAACATATAAAAAGAGTCCCAAGCTTGAGATCTATCATAAGCAAAATTCCAAATGTGAAAGGAAAAGATCCATGTGAATCAAAAGAGATAGAAGCAAATGAAGAGATTCATGCTGCCCTTCACAAAGCTTTTTTATGAGATTTTAAATATTTATAGAAGATTATCTATAGATAATCTATAGGAGATGCATAGCTAAAAATTCATGTAAAAACTTAAAATGGTCCTGTAAGAAGATTATCCGTATGGTGAATAGTAGAATAAGCTGAAATTTGCCAAAAGGGGAGGGAGGTTTACAGGACAAAAACCACAAGGGTTCAGTGTTTCTGATGTGTTATCAGCTTTATGCCATGGATGAGAGCAATCCAAGGAAAGAAAAGACCTCTTGATTATATGTAGGCATCTCAGGGCATCATTCTATGACCTGCCTTCTACTTTCTTCACCCAAACCTACTTATTTTTTTGTGGCATTGCTAGAGTCTGTCATTCTAGTGTGAACTCTTACATAAATACTTCAATAAGGATTATTCCCTCTTTTCCTAGACAAATTTTTTCTTAGGATTTTGTTATAAAATATTTAATCATATAAAAATGTATTATCAACACAAATATACCTACTATATATGTGCTGATATTCTTCATCTTTATCTATAGCAAGTTGCTGAACTGACTTATTTTTTTTGAATTTATTTTTTATTTTTATATTCATGTGGTATAAATATAGCTTTACTACACTGACATATTGTAGTGTAGGAAAGTCAGGGCCTTCCTTCCGTCACTGGAGTGTCATATATTTTATTCACCACCCCAAGCAACCTCCCATCATCCACCTCCTTCCCACCCCCCCCAACTCTCTGAGTCTCCATTGTCTATCATTTCAAACTCTACTTACTTGTGTAGATGTCATTTTGTCCTTACTTATAAGTGAGAATATGTGATACTTGTTATTCTGTGTCTGAGTTGTTTCATTTGAAATAATGACCTCCAATTCCATCCCTGTTGCAGCTAAAGATGTGACTTTATTTAATATTTCTTTTATGATTGGGCAGTATTTCATTGTACATATCTAGCACATTTTATTTATCTAATATTCTGTTGATAGACACTTAGGTTGGTTCCATATATTTGCTATTGTGAATAGTGCTGTTATAAACATGCAATGGCAGGTATCTTTTGTATACATTGATTTACTTTCCTTTGGGTAGATATCCAGTAATGATATTGCTGGATTGTATGGTAGTTCTATTTTTAGTTCTTTGCAAACTCCCCATCTTGTTTTCCATAGACCTTGCACTAATTTATATTCCCACAAACAGTGTATAATAGTTCCCTTTTCTTTACCTCTCCAACATTTGTTATTTTTTGTACTTTTAATAGTAGCCATTCTGAGTGATGTAAGATGATATTGGTTTTAGAGAGATTGGTTTTGGTTTTATAGATTATGGTTTTAGTTTGCATTTCTCTCATGATTAGTGATGATGCTGAACTTTTTCCCCCATGTGCTACTTTGGTCATATGTGTTCTTTTGAAATATGTCTATTCATGCCCTTAACCTCCTTTTTAATGGGCTTAATTTTTATTGTTATTGTTGTTGGGCTGTTTGAATTCCTTGTAAATTTTGGTCATTAGTCATTAGTCTCCTTTTGTATATATAGTTTGCAAATAATTTCGCATTCTTTGTCTGTTGATTATGTCTTTTAGTATGCAAAAGTTTTGTAGCTTAATTAAGTCCTATTTTCTAGTTTTGTTTTTCTTGTCTATGTTTTTGAGGGATAACTTCCAAACTTATTCTATGAAGCCAGCTTTATCTTACTACCAAAATCAGATAAGGACATAACAACTACAAAAAAGAACACAACAGGCAAACATTTGATAAACATAGATGTAGAATTCTTAACAAAATACTACAAAACCAAATCCAACAGAATGTTTAAAAGGTCATTCACCATAATCAAGTGAGATTTATCACAGGATGCAAGGATGGTTCATCATATGTAAATTAATAAATATAATATATGAGATTAACAAAGAGGTGCAAAAACTATGTGATCACTTTTAAAAATACAACAAAAGCGTTTGACAAAATTTAAGATGATTTCATGATAAAAACTAGTACATCAACACAATGAAGGCCATATTGTAAAAAGACATAGCCAACTTTTCACTGGGAAAGGTTCAATTTTTTTTCTCTAAGATTAGGAACAAAATAAAGATGTCTTCACTTGCCACTACCATTCAATATGGTATTGGAGGTCCTAGCTAGAGCAGTCAGTCAGGAGAAAGAAACAAAAGTTATCCAAATCAAAAAAGAAGTATTTTTCCTCTTTTTAGCGAGACATGATCTTATATAGAGAAAACCCTAAGTACTCTAACAAAGAACTGTTAGAACTAATAAATGAATTCAGTCAAGTTGCAGCATACATAATCACTATACCAAAAATCAGTAGCACTTCTATACATTAATTGCAAACTATATGAAAAGAAGTAAGAACACAATCCCATGTAGAGAAAAATAAAATACCTAGGAATATATTTAACCAAGGAGGTTAAATATCTCTATACTGAAAACTGTGATATATCTTTACATTTTACTTTTGTGAAGAAGATACAATAACTAGAAAGGTGTCTTGTGTTCACGGATTAGAAGAATTGATACTGTTATGATGTCCATACTAACCAAAGCAACCTGTAGATTCAATGCAATCCCTGTCAAAATAAAAATGACATTCTTTATAGAAATAGAAAAAAATTTTAACATGTGTAGGGAACCACAAAAGATTCCAAATAACCAATAGAATATTGAGCAAAAAGAATAAAGTTATAGACTTCAGACTACATGACTTCAATATATACCATAAAGCTATAGTAACCAAACTGTATGATACTGGCATAAAAACAGATACATAGACCAGTAAGAATAGTGAGCTCTAAATAAATCTATACATTTACATCCAACTGATTTTTGACAGAGGTGTCAAGAGTACACAATGAGGAAGGATGATCTCTTTAATAAATGTGGTTAAGAAAACTGGATATACTGATACAAAAGAATGGAAATAGACTTTAGTCTCATGCCATATGCAAAAATCATTCAAATGGATTATAGACTTAAATGTAAGATGGGAAACTTTGAAATTACTGAAGAAAACATAAGGAAACAATCCATGACATTTATCTAAGCAAAGATTTTTTTGGATATGACCTCAAAAGCACAGGAAATAAAAGCAAAAATAAATAAATAGATTACATTAATCTGAAAAACTTCTGTATAGCAAAGGAAACAACCTACACAATGATGAGACAATGGACAGAACGGGGGGGGGGGAAATATTTGCTAACTAGACATATGGCAAGGGGTTGATATCCAAAAACACATGAGGAACTCAAACAACTCAATAATAAGGAAACAAATCTGATTTCAAAATTCAGGCAGGGCAGTGCCTGTGGCTCAAGGAGTAAGGCACTGGCCCCATATGGCGGAGGTGGTGAGTTCAAACCCAGCCCCGGCCAAAAACTGCAAAAAAAAAAAAAAAAAAAAATTCAGGCAAAAGACCTAAATCAGCAGTTCTCAGCCTGTGGGTTGTGACCCACAGGAACTGTATTAAAGGACTGCAGCATTAGGAAGGTTGAGAACCACTGACCTAAATAAACATTTCTCAAAAGAATACATAAAAATGGCTAAGAAGTATATAAAATGCTCAATATCACTAGTCATCAGGCAAATGCATATAAAAGCCACAATGAAATATCAACTCCCTCCTGTTAGAATGGCTATATCAAAGAGACAAAAGACAAGTTGGCAAGAAGGTGGAGAAAAAGGAACCCTTGCACACTGATTGGTGGAACTGTAAATTAGTACATCCAATGTAGAAAACAGTATGAAGGATCTTCAAACAATTAAAACATAGAATTGCTATATGGTATAGTAGTACCACTACTGGGTATGCATCTTAAGGAAATGAAATAACTGCAGATATCTGCATTCCCATGTTCACTGGAGCATGATATAAAATAGTCAAGGTATAAAATCACCTAAGTGCCGATCAATAGATGAATGGAGGAAGAAAATGTAGTATCTATACACAATAGAATACTATTCACCACAAAAAGAATGAAATCTTATTATTGGAGACAACATGAATGAACCTGGAGGACAGTAGGGTAAGTGAATGAAGCCAGGCACAGAAAGACACACCCTGCATGTTCTCACTCACAAGTGGAATCTGAAAGAGCTGCTCTCATAGACGTATGAGTACAGTGGTGGTTAGCACAGGCTGAGGACAGTAGGGGTGAGTTGGGGGTTGTTGATCAAAGAATACAAAATTGCAGTTAGATAGGAGGAGTAAGTTCAACAGATCTACTGAACAGCATGGTGGCTATAGCTAATGATGACATATATAGTGTTCTTGAAAAATGTTTACAGAGTGGGTATGTTCTCACCACAAAAGTAACTACTTGTATGTGAGGGAATGCACATGTTTATTAGCTTGATTTGGTTATTCTACCATGTAAATATATTGTGTGTACATGATAAATACATATAATTTTATGTCAACTAAAAATTTAAAACATTAAAAAGTTTTCATTTAAAGTTTCCCTGCATAACCACAATATCAGCATCTTATCAAATAAACTTATCAATGTTTGATATTATTTAACAGTCTCTTCATATTCATATTTCCTCCATTTTATCCCAGAATATCTCACTGTATTTTTCAAAATCAAAATACAACCGAGGATTATATACTACACATAGATTTCCTAAATTTTATCTCTTAAATTCTTTTTATTCTGAATTGGTTTTCCCACTTCTCCCTCCATCTTGTCTGAACCTTACCTTTTCCTGCCTATAGGCCCATTTTCTTATAAGAAAATGTCTGATTCTGATTTTATCAGATTTTTTCTCATGATAGTTATTATTCTTTATTATGTTTATTCATCACTGAAAGTTAGGTGTAAAAAGTTTGATTATAGTTAGTTTAAATGTTTTTGGCTACTTTATGTACCTCATAGGCCCATCATGTTAGAAAGCCTTTACCACCTAGTTGTCCCACCTGGCACTGTTGGGAAGTCTCTCTGCTCCACGCTCTGCAGTTTTGGAGGTAGCTACTGCTTGTCCCCATCATGCCTCAGCTTTTGAGCTCTGGCCCAAGTACAATCTTGTGAGATGTTCAGACTCTTTTCCTAGCCTGGGTGATTTTATTCACTCTCACATATTTAACAACCAACCTCAAAAAAATGTCAAGGGATTGATTTTTCTCTAGGAGATAAAATCAGAATGTCGTTCACAGTAGATTAAATTTAGTCTAGCTTAGAGGTGGACAACTCTGCATTCATTGTGTCTAAGCTGTTGTTCATTTCCATTTACCTCGTAATTGAACATACCTATTAAAGAGGAATTTAAAGCATTATTTGTTATTTCTGATGTTCATTGTTGAAGCATCTCCGTGGGTTGCTACAAAACTTTTGAGACACACTATGCTATGGTCCATGATTTCACTTCCGAGAAACACAGCCAACAGCATCTTTTCTGATTCACCTGCAAGTTTCCACTTGCTGGGTTTGTCAGTGTTGCTCTGAGGGCTTCACTGGTTTCCGTCCGCATGTATTTTATGTTTCTTGATTTTTGTGTATTTCAAAACTTTTGTAATGACCCACATGTTTCCATAGCTAGACGAGAGAAAAATATATACATTTCAACTCTAATGTTCCAGCTGCATGAGTCTCTGGTTGAAATTTTAATTTGTGGTTGAGGTACCTGTCAGCATGTTGATCCTCTACTAGTGATCACTAAAACAACAGAAACTATGTCACAAGGAAGGCCTGTCTCATAATAACTTACAGTATGGTATGAAATAAGTAAAAGAGTAACATGGAAAAAAATTCTCAGTTTTATTCTTTATGAACTTTCACTTCTGTGGCACACACACTCATGAAAAATCTGTTAAAGCCTCTGATTTGTAACCATTGAAACTTAAATGATTGTTATGGAAGGTTTGTGTTCACATTTGCAGCTTTACATTGGCAGAGCGGGACCGATGTTGTAGGCCAACTGTCTCGGTTGTCATATGTATAAAATCAGAGAAGAAAACCTTTTATATTTTCAATAATTTACTAAAATGTTCACAAACCTATTTCTATCAACATTGTTACTTGGTTGTGTGTGACATTTGTGTTTTATGCTAATAATAACTTCATTTATCGTTTCAATTCTTTTCTACTCTTAGTTCTCATTTTGCCTAAGTCAGGGTTGGTAAATTTTTTTCTGTAAATGGGCATACTGCAACTATTTTAGGCAACATGGCCACATGGTATCTCAATGCTCAATGTTGCCATTATAGTGCTAAAGCTGCCAGGGACAATATGCAAATGAATAAGCATGGCTGTGTTCCAATAAAACTTTATCTATAGATGTTATAATTTCTTTAATTCTGTGTTATTAAGTATTTTCATTCTTTTAGTTTTTTGAAAAGATTAGAAAATGTAAAAAACATTCTTAGCTCTCAGGCCATACAAAAACATTTAAAAAACAAGAGCAGGCCAGATTTGGCTTGTGTATTTTGGTCAATACCAACCCCTGGTCCACATTATTATCTTTAATCCTTACGTATTTTGTTCTTGCCCTTCTCTCTCTCTTTTTCCTTCTCGTACCCACATACAATATTGAATATTGTTAAGTTTACTTTTCATGACTTTTAAAAACAATGGCAACTCATTAAGCCATTTGTTTTCCTTCAAAAATATGAATACAACCATGTAGTATAAAAAGATATGATGAATAGATATAACAATTGTCACTAATATCTTTATTAAGACAAGTCATACTGTTATTGCTTTAATATTTAAATATTAATTATAAAGGTCAATTCAACATTAAATCATGTCTCCTGTAAAATTTTGCTACATGTTGTTTATAAAATAGACTGTTTTTCTCAATTAACAAAATAAAGAAGTATTGTAAGTTTCATTTCTCTCCTATTAAATGTTATTGACAATAATTAATCATAAAACATCACCTGTACTTATAAGTAATGGTCCAAACTATTTTAAGTTTTATGAGATTAAGAAGCTCCTTAATGGTGACACATTTCAAACAGATGTACTGACTCCAATGACTGCAAATAACCAACTAATTTCTGTGGTGATTTTAAATATACCCACAAATTCTTTGATGCTTTTCCTGTTGAGATGTGGGGTTTGTTTCCCCTTTTCTTGAACATAGACCTACTTAGTCACTCACTCACAATCAGCACAATGCAACGGAAGCCATGATGTATACATTCTAAGGCTAATTCAGGAAGGTCCTTGCAAATTTTGTCTATTCCTTTTGGGACACTCATTCTAAGGGTAAGAGTCACAGTGTAACAAGTTCAGTTATTCTGAGACTACCCATACTGGAGGATCCATGTGTGTGCTCTGACTGATAGCAGATTTCCCAGACAGCAGCCAGTGTTAGCCAACAGCTGTGTGAGTTGATCTGTCTTCCCTCCAGATGACTGCAGCCCCCGCTGAAATCTCACTGCAATCACACCAGAAACTCCAAGTGAGAAGGTCCTTCCTGAATTCCTGATCCACACAACTGTAAGCAAAATAAAATGATTGTTGTAGCTGCTAAATTTGAGGATAACTTTTTTTAATGCTGTAGTAATTGGAACACTATTCTTTTTTTTAAAAAATTAAATCATAGCTATATACATTAATGCAATCATAGGGTACAATGTGCTGGTTTTATATACAATTTGAAATGTTTTCATCAAACTGGTTAACACAGCCTTCACGGCATTTTCTTAGTTATCGTGTTAAGACATTTATATTCTACACCTAGTAAATTTCACATGTATTCTTGTAAGAGGTACTGTAGGTGTGGTCCCACCAATTACTCTCCCTCCACTTATTCTCCCCCCTCCCCTCCCCTCCCTCTCTCCTTTCCCCTTCTTCTTGGGCGATAATTGGGGTATAGCTTTCATAAGAAAGCTATAAATTGGTTTCATAGTAAGGCTGAGTACATTGGATACTTTTTCTTCCATTCTTGAGATATTTTGCTAAGAAGAATATGTTCCAGCTGCATTCATGTAAACATGAAAGAGGTAAAGTCTCCATTTTTTTTAAAGGCTGCATAATATTTCATAATATGCCACAATTTATTGATCCTTTCATGGGTTGATGGGCACTTTGGCTTCTTCCATGACTTAGCAATTATGAATTGGGCTGCAATAAACATTCTGGTACATATATCTTTGTTATAATGTGATTTTTGGTCTTCCAGATATATACCTAGGGGAGGAATTGTAGGATCAAATGGCAGGTCTATTTTTAGATCTCTAAGGGTTCTCCAAATATCTTTCCAAAAGGAACGTATTAGTTTGCATTCCCACCAGCAGTGTAGAAGTGTTCCCTTTTCTCCACATCCACGCCAACATCTCTGGTTTTGGGATTTTGTGATGTGGGCTAATCTTACTGGAGTTAGATAATATCTCAAGTAGTTTTGATTTGCATTTCTCTGATGGTTAAGGATGATGAGCATTTTTCATGTGTCTGTAGGCAGTGTGCTTGTCTTCTTCAGCAAAATTTCTCTTCAAGTCCCTTGCCCATTCTGAGAATGATATTCTTAAAGTAACAACATGGCAATTTTAAGTATGGGATTAATAATCTTCTACCCTTAGTTTGCATCTCAGTCATGTCATTTAATACCTGTTTGACCTTCAACAAGTTAATTAACACCACTAAACTTCATTTTTCTCATTTGAAATTTGGATAATCATAGGACTCACCTGTTAAGGTTGTGTGAGGAGTAAACTAGAATATGCTTATGGGGGGCCTGATATCTGATAAGCACTCCATAAATATTATCTGTGACTATTAAACCCATACAACAATAGCTTCATTGGCATGCAACTTGTGTACATGGCATCATGCTCAGAAACTATACTCCTTGCTTGGTTTAATGCTCTGCTGATGCTATTTTGAAATTCTAAATTTTTGAACAGAAAGGCTTTTATTTTGTAGTGGGCACTACAGATTATGTTTCTGATCCTGCATGCATGCGTGCACACTTACATGCACACATACAACTTTAAAATATTAAACCATTAAGATGTATAATATTCTGAACACCCAACAATTCTGTGTTTCCAGAATTTAAAGAAATCAAGAAGACAACAGAGACATTCTCTCAGTTTGGGGGTGGGGTGGGAATTCTGAAATGCCTTCCTGGGTATATTGGTTCAGCATTTCTCATGAGGTTAAAGTTTAAACATCAGCAGGGACTTCGGCCAGACTCAGCTGAAGGATCTGTTTGTGACCTCAGTCATGTGCATGTTATCAGGAGATGTCAGCTCCTTATCAGAATCTTAGAACATAGCATCTGGCTTTCTCTAAGCAAGCAATCCCAGAGAGAAAAGCAGCATCCACATGCCATATTCCACTGGTCATGCAGACCAACCTTCACACAATGTTGAAGGAGGTATAAATGAACCCACAGAGTCTGAATGCCAGGAATCAAGTCTCCTTGGCGGCCTTCTTGGAGGTGGGTTACCACAGGAGTCACATTAGAGTGTAGTACTTTTAGTAATTTTAGAGGTCTTTGAGACTTCACAAAACACTGTGCTCTCACTGTGCTAACCTTCATCTTTAAAAGTTGGGGTGTGTAAGTGAACTGAAAATAAATTATTCACATTTTCAAAGGTGAAATACTCAAAAGGATTTTTTTAAATGAGGAAAGTGTGCATTTTTTTCCTTTTATTTACTCTTGAGGAGGCAAACTACTAGAAAACCTATATATACTGAATAAGGGCTCTTGATAAATTGTAAATGCTGGGTCCCTTTCCCTAGAGTCAGTATCATATGGAACTTCTGGAAGTTCTACCAAGCACGTGAACCAGTGTGTCCAAGGGAGGCTCTCATTTTAAAGGACAGGTCATGGTGGAATTGAAAGGGGATGAGATTTTTATCAGCCAGACCTGCAATCAAATTCTTCTTCTTGCTACATGCCATCTATATAATCTTGGGTAAGTTACTGTACCTCTTTGAGACTACTTTGCCACAACAGTAAAAAGGGGAAAATAACATCTAAACTTCAGCCTTGTAAAGATTAAATGTGAAACCTAATATTCCCTCCAGAAATATTCATTCTATTTCCCCATTAAGGAAATGAATTTTCAGAGATTAGGGTGGAAAGAATTAGAGAACTGTGTAAATGCAGGCCTTTTAAAAACAATAGATAACAGCTTAGAAACTCTCTCCTTGCTGTTAGAGAAAACTTGATTATAAAATAGTTTGCCAAGAGGGATATCGTCCTTTTGCCCTAGAAGATCTTGCTGTTAAGTGGCTGCTTTGGGACAATTTCTTGGATAGAATAATATCCTCTGATCATTCAGCCCTAAGGACTGATTCCGGTTTAACCAGAAAGGACTATTGAGTTTCCATCCCATCCACCTGTACTGTTGGTTGCCCCTGGCCTCCAGTCTTCCCATCTGCAAACCCATTCTCACTCTGTACCTGTTAATCTTCCCAATACACCACTTAAGTGTAGTCCATTCCTGAATGTAAAACCTTCAGACGTCTTCCATTGCATATGAGATCAAATCTGAATTTTTTTGATGAGTAATTAAACATTTGAAACAGTCTGGCCTCATTTTCCAGCTGCTCCTTTATTCAAATTTTTCCTTCTAGTTGTGTCGTTTCTTTATTTGTCTCCCCCTCGCATTCTATAATGCTTTCTTCCTCTTCACCCATCCAAACCCAACCTAATCTTAAAGCCCTCCCTAAATAGACTTTAAAACAATCTCTTCTATAAATATTGTATCAGCACACTAGCCCAAGCTGTGACCATATGTACACAAATAACTAAGTGTAAAATAGAATATGATTCATGCCACAAGCACAGTTCAAATGCTAGGGCAGGGGGAGGAGGGAGAAACCAGTTTCAGCCTGGGGCCTGAGAGAAGATTTCTGTCATAGTTAACATTTGAAAGGATCCTTGAAAAATGACTTAGAGTTTTTAAGTGATAAAGAGATGCTAGTCTTGGTAGAGGTAATAGCACATGAAGCAAACAAAACTTTAGAAAATAGAGGGTATTCTTAAGGAATGATGAAAATTTCAGCTTGGGCAAAGTATAAAATGCACATAGAAATATTTTAAGGTACCTGGTTGATTGGAACTTGATTGTACTGGACATTATAAATGCCGTGCTAAGGCATTTGCACTTGAACTCTATTTCAAAAACATTAAGTTGGCAAAGGAGTGACAGACAAAATGAGGGGTTTGGTACCGAGCAGAAAGGAGTTGGGAAGACTTAATTATGAGACAATTGCAGTTAATCAGAAGAACTTAATGAGGGCTTATTTTAGAATGCTTGATAGAGGAATATTAAGGAAAGTACAGATGTGAAATGAAGGAACAGATGGGAAAGAGATAGAATCAACATAAAATATTGAATGAATGGATGAGTGGATGTGTGTGTTTTGAGGGGGTATGTTTGTTATGATTATGGGCCTTGGATCACTGCTAGTCTGGAAGAGCGTTGGTAAGATTCTTTAACTCTGTGCCTCAGTTTCTTCATTTATAAAATTAGAATAAAAGCCTGAGAATAAAATGGGAAGGAAGGAAAAGTAATATCTTTTCCTCACGCATTGCAAGGCTCGTGGTTGACATTCCTATAACAAAAAATGGATTAACAAGAGAAGAGCACACAAGTTTCTTTAGTAATTAGTTTTATGTGACGTGCAAGTCTTCAGAAATGAAGACCCAAAGACCCAGGGAAAACTGTATGTTTACAGACAGTGTGCAGAAGTGTGATTGAAGGACAAAAGGGTATGATCTCCTAGTACTCAACTGGAGAAATTTAGCAAGGTCTGTTCAGGTTCTCCTTGACCTCCAGGTATAGCCAAGATCTCTCTAAAATGAAGATCTTATGACCTACTTCCAGGGAGATAGGTCAGAGAATTCTTTTATGGTTTGCTTTGGGGGAGAAAGGCTGGAGAAGGTCAGAGAGTAACCTCCTTAATTTTGTGGTTTTCTCAGTTTCCTTCAGCAAAAGACACTCAGTATGGCAAGGTGCCATGTTTTGGAGTATTGTGTTCTGAGCCCTGACAAATGGTAATGTCCATAAAATACACAGACCGATACCTAACACAAATTAATCTCTATAAATGTATTTGCTGTTATTAGATGGACTAAAGTTAGAGGTTGGGCAATAAAAACTTGTTTTAAGGCAGTCCAACATATTGAAGAAAACAGACAAGAAAATCTTTTCCACATTTCATGGTGTCTTGCTCATAGTAGCAACATAGTATATATATATTATGATTTAGTTATGCCTACATATTTTTGGTTCAAATAATTTTTGCTTAAATAAAATAGTATTTCTCTTCAATAGATACTTAAAATTTCTAACAATGTGTAGAGAATTTTCCAGGAAAAGGAGATTGTATAAAATTTATTAACTGCTTACCATGGGCCAAGCCTCTTGTATGTATCATACATTTATATTCATAAGACCATGTGAGACAGGAATTTTACAGTCAAAGCTCAAATATTAGAATTCACCCATTCTTTTTTCCCTAGCTAGAGTTAAGACTTAATGGCAAAGGAATCCTTTTAATATCAGAAATAAAACAAGAACAACTCCATCAGCACTATTATTGGAGTTTTGTAGCAGCGCAAAGTAATACAGTTAAATAAAAAAAAATTAAATGCTGAAGAGAAAGAGGCAGATATTGTTTGCAGATGTGACTGTACCCTGAACCAAATAATAGAATGGACATAAAAACTATTATAAATCAAAGAATTCTACGAAGTGTTCACTTATAAAATTGACATATCTAAATAGTTCTTCAATCAACAAACATTAGTAACAACATATTGGCAAAAGATCTCCTTTATAATGTCAGTTAAAACAATCATAAAATACAAAAAAAAATAAGAAGCAGGACTACATGAAGAACACGATTAAACAATCTGAAGTAAAATTTAAAAAAGACATGTACATAGATGAAACACCTTTTAAGAAGAAGAATTACTTTTGTAAGAATATCAATTACCCAAAATTAATCTGGATACATTTAGTGCAAAGGTAATCAAAATTCAAATGCTTATTTTTTCTTTCTTGGAGAGGAAGAAGGAAGAGAAAATTGCACAATCAATTTCTAAGTTCATTTTAAATAATGAATATTTCAGAATATATAGGAATATTCTTTATCAGAGTTACAACGAAGGGTGATAGACCCTCATAACAATAATCACAGAATATATTAGAAATGATGATAGATGAGAAAAGTCAAAAATTGACCTAAGCACTTTTTGGATTTAATATTATTTAAAAGTCATTAAGGAAAAATAATATATACATCAAATAGTATTTGAACACCTAGATAGATAACCATTAAAAAAAATAAAATAGATCAGCTGTCTCTTTTCCCTGAGAAGTAAGCTATCATGTTGACAATATAAAAATGCTGTGGCTCAAAAGGGTGGGGTACCAGCCCCATATGCCAGAGGTGATAGGTTCAAACCCAGCTCTGGCCAAAAAGAAAAAAAAAAATGCTGATATTGGACACTTTTGACCTAATGTATAACACATTATATTATATTGTTAAAATATAAATGTAAAAACTAAAATGACAAAGTATTTTTATATTTATTTATAATTTAAAGGTATAAAAATGTTTCCAAATAAGACAAATGCCAAAACCTTACAGGAAAAGTTTGACTAATTTGACTAAATAGTATGCAACATAAAGTATTATAAAATATAAAATTAGCATAAAATCCCTTCATTAGATTAAAAAACAAATAAGTGGGGAATTTATTTGTGGAAAGACAACAAACAGATAATTTCTCTGGTTTCTTTATAGGAGACATGTACAAATAAGTAGCAAAAATGTATAATTTAGCAGAAAAGTAAGCATAGCATGCATGTATGAAGAAATAGTTTTAGGCAAGAAAAAAAAAGAAATCTAACCAAACAACAAAGGACCAGTAGTAATATAATCATATGCTCAACTTTATTTGCAAAGAAACACCAACCAAAACAATAATAGACCATTTTCACCCATTTTTTTTGTCTTATAAATTTTACCTAGGTTACCTCTTATAATATGTGTTTATTCACTTAGCAAATGTTTATCATCAACATTTTTTGAATGCAGGACCCTGTGCTAAGATGCCGTGAGAGATGTGAAAATGGGGGAAAGAATGAAAAAAAGGACAATTTGAACACTGAGATCTAAAACAAATTTTATCTATCACAAACTGGATAGCTTAATGTAATAGAAATGGATTGTCTCACAGTTCTGGAGGCTAGAATTCTGAGATGAAGGCTTGGGCAGGATTGGTTTATTTTGGAGGCTGTGACTGAGAATTGGTTTCCTGCTTTTAGTGATTTGATGGCAAACCTCAGCATTCCTTGGGGGACGATATTGCATCCCCCGATTTCTTCCCCCATATTCACATGGAGTTCTTCCTATTGTGTGTCTGTCTCTGTATCCACATTTCCCCTTATTATGAGGACACAGTCGTACTGGATTAGGGTCCACATGCCCTCATCTTTTTTTTTTTTCTTTTCAAATGCCCTCATCTTAACTGATCATTTATCAGCAAAGGTGCTATTGCCAAAGGTCTCATTCCCATAGGGTGTTAAGATTTCAACATCTTTTAGGCGATATTGTCCAAGTCAACAATTTTTTTTTTTTTTTTTTTGAGACGGAGCCTCAAGCTGTCCCCCTGGGTAGAGTGCCATGGCATCACAGCTCACAGCAACCTCCAACTCCTGGGCTCAAGCGAGTCTCCTGCCTCCACCTCCCAAGTAGCTAGGACCACAGGCGCCCACCA
>CAUYQV010167847.1:0-31792 GCA_963574575.1 Galagoides demidoff | reverse complement strand
GAACCCACCACCTTAGGTGTAGGTGGCTGGCGCCTTAGCCGATTGAGCCACAGGTGCCGAGCCAGCAAATTTCATCTCTTTCCTCCTTCTTGTCCTTCCTCCCTTCCTCTCTCTTTTATCTTCATCTTTCCTCCCTTCCTTCCCTTCTTTCCTCCATCATCCTTCATTTTTTTCCTTTCTTTAACAAGTATTTTCTGAGTTCCTAGTATGTGCTAGTTACCTGGCATTCTGTTACCTCAGTGCTTGATTCCAGGTCATATTACAGTGTTAGCCTCTAATTGTCTTATAAATTGCAGTTTCATATCCTTTGGACTGTGATAGCCATAAGGATAGTAACTTTAAGGACTTTGTCACTGTCATATCTTCAACCCCAAGCACAGTGTGGGGTTTGATAAATTACTTGTTGTCTGACTGGGGGAAGGAATTGAGACCTTCTGCTAGACCATGCTTCGTGAATATATTTTTGGAGACACAAAGACCTCTTGCAGTGGGCTAACAGAAATAGTTGTATGTGTATGAAAATGTCTGGGAATCTGTGTCTAGAGCCCGTTCATTGTGGCCTCTGAGCTTTTGTCTAGGACATGCTAATGGGCAGGACAGAATCTCTTTCAGCACTGGTACCTGAGTGTGTGTTGACTACAAAAAGGAGCAAATACCAGGGGAGTGACTGTGTCTCCCCTGCCCTCCATAATACTTACATTCTTAGGGACACCAAGCCACTGTGCTTTAAGAAAACTGACATGAAAATTGAAACTTAACCACATGGGCAATAGTTATCTTCAACAATTATCATACACTCTGCACCAGACACATTCACTGCATGATTTCAGACCCTCACTGCTGCCCTATAAGGAGACTGATGTCCAGAAAGATGAAGCATCTCCAGGGTTATTCACTAACTGGCAGAAAGGCCATTTAGCTCTTTTTTTTTTTTTTTCCCAATTTTTAGCCAGGGCTGGGTTTGAACCTGCCATCTCTGGCTTATGGGGCCAGCGGCCTACTCCTTTGAGCCACAGGCGCCACACTTTTTTTTTTTTTTTTTAAGACCGAGTCTTACTCAGTCACCCTGAGGTTGAGTGCTATGGCGGCGTCGCAGCTCACAGCAACCTCAAACTCTTGGGCTCAGGTGATTCTCTTCCCTCAGACTCCCATGTAGCTGAAACTACAGGTGCTTGCCACAATACCTTGCTATTTTTTAGAGATGGGGTCTCGCTCTTGTTCAGGCTGGTCTCAAACTCTGACATTTAGTTCTTGGTTTTCCCATGAGATCAAATAATACTCCAGTTCTGCTTCTATGTTTTGAAATTTATTTTAATCTACTTCACATAACATCTGTGTACCTACCATCCAGTTGAAATAATTAAAAGATTGCCAGCTACAACCCCACTAGCTACTCTTCCCCAAGCTCAGTCCTTCCTCTCTCTGCCAGGTCATCTCTAACCTGAGTTCGGTGTTTATCATCCCTATGAATGAAACTTTATTGAAGCCTATGAATGCATCCTGAAAAAAATACATGGTTTATATTGTGAGAATATATATTCAGTGATAAAGTTTGTATTTTGTATCTTTTAATTCCACTTTCCATGAACTTTTTAAAGTCTCCTATATGAGGAAAATAAATGAATCACAAGTACAGAAGTCAGGCTTGCTCTTCAAGTTCATATAAATGTCATACCGTTTGTGTTCCTCTACACTTGCTTTCCTTTCTTGGCATTATACATGACTATCCTTCTTGTTGACTTGTGTAGTTGTGATTCAATTGTTTTCCTTATATTGGGGACTTTTAAAGGCTCACAGAAAGTGGAATTAAAAGATACAAAATACAAACTTTATCACTGAATATAAGCTCCTTTAAGGTCAAGACATTTTTATAAGTAGTGTTTCTAGCCATTTAGTCCATCCCCATGTCCTGGAAATTCAACCATGTCAAGGCAGTCTTTTTTACATTAGTAACTGAAGGAGAAACAGTGCCCTTTATGGACTTCAAGAAACAATAAGAACTCAGAAGAACTAAATTAGGACTATAAGGTGGATGCCTGATGGTTTTCCATCAAAACCCTCATAAAATTGCCCTTGTTTGATGAAAGGAATGAGCTGGAACATTGTCATGGTGGAGAAGGACTCTATGGTGAAGATTTCTTGGGCATTTTTCTGCTAAAACATTGGTTATCTTTCTCAAAATCCTCTTTTAATGAGTAGATATTGTCATTCTTTGGCCCTCCAGGAAGTCTACAAACAAATGCCACAACCTTTGCTCTTGACTGGTCTACTTTTGCTTTGACTGGACTATATCCATTTCTTGGTAGCCATTGGTTGCTCTTTGTCTTCAGGATCATACTAATATAGCCATATTTCATCTCCTGTTATAATTTTTTTAAAGAAATGCTTTGAGATCTTGATTCCACATGTCTAAAGTTTCTATTAAAAGCTCTGGTCTTGGCTTGGCGCCTGTGGCTCATGTGGCTAAGGCACCAGCCACATACACCTAAGGTGGCAGGTTCATATCCAGCCCAGGCCCGCCAAACAACAATGATGGCTGCAACCAAAAAATAACTGGCCATTGTGGCGGGCGTCTATGGTCCCAGCTACTTGGGAGGCTGAGGCAAGAGACTTGCTTGAGCCCAGGAGTTGGATGTTGCTGTGAGCTGTGATGCCATGGCACTCTACCCAGGGTGACAGCTTGAGGCTCGGTCTCAAAAAAAAAAACAAAAAACAAAAAAAAACCCTCTGGTCTTGTCTGCAGCAGACCTGGGTTTTGGCACCCATCATAGGTGAAAAGTTTGCTCAACTTTAATTTTTTAGTCAGAATTGTGTTAGCTGAACAAAATGAGATGCCCATGGTGTTGAATATTGTTTCTGCTGTTAATTTTTGATATTATTCAATTAGAGCATGAACAAGATGAACTTTTCCCTCCAAAATTGATATGAATAGACCGTTGCTATAGGCTTCATCTTCAGCAGCTAACATTCAGAGAGGTTAAGCGACCTGGACTTAGACCACACAGCTAGGCAGGTGCAGAATCAGGATTCTACTAACCCAATAGCTGTTGAACTCCCAACATGCAACATGCCGAGCCATCCTGCACAACGCTGCACCATTGAAACTTGACTCTGCTATTGTTGGCATCAACAGGCAGCCGTTTCCCAGTGACTGACTTTTAAATAAAGTGTGAAGTGTGCACTTTCCCATGCCTAATCTCTCTTTTGCATTCGTCTCTTGTCTGGGCCACCATCTGTGCCTCCACTGTATGGTGTTGCTTCAGCAGCGGTATGAGGCCTCTCCAGCCAGGTTCCCTTCACCTTCATGCCATGTAGCAACATCCAGCAGATGCAAGTTCTCTGACACGGCTCCCATGATTAGCAGATGCTCTTTAATTAGTGTAATTTCCATCATGTTTATTACCTCCCTGAGATTATCTTAATTCCATAGCCCTCGGGAGACACGATACGAACGTGGCCATTTGCCCTCCTGAAGATTGGGAGGAAGAGGGGGCCTGCTGGGGACTCTTGAGGTGGTAGATTTACTCTCTAAAGCAGCCTTCAGCTCCTAGGGAAGCTTCTAGACTTAGAAGATGGTGGGAGGTCAGAGCTGGTAGGACAGCTCAGTGGAAGTAGGGAAATTCAGTAGCAGAAATTCAGAAGGCTCTGGAATTAGCCTGCCTGGATTTTAATTCACTCTCTGGTTCAGTGACTATGGACAAATTCAATTATCTCTGTGCCTTACTGCCCTTATCTGTAAGGTGGGGATACTAAAAGTGCTTATCTGTGGGTTTGTTTGTGAGACTGAATAAGTGAATTCTTAGTGCTTTCAACAGTACCTAGCAATTACATTATAATTAATTATAATTATATAATTATTATATGGGGTTCCTAAAAGTCAGTTACCACCCACCCCTCCAAGTATCCAGTTTTTTCCCCACCACTAACCATGGCATCCTGCATTCATGGAGCACTTACTGATGCCAGGCTATTTGCCTGGCATTTAATTCTCACCACAACACTAAGAGGTTCCCATTGTACAGATGGAAAAACTGAGGGTCATAAAAGTGGAGGAACTTGCCCAAGGTCATATCTAAATGGCAGAGCCAGGATTAAAATTAGAATTTCAAAATAGGTCTCTCTGATTGCAGCCATGCTTCCTGTCACCCCTGGAACATTCCTATGTTGTTTTAAGAGATATGGAGACAGAGAATGACAGACTTTGCTTCCATGATATTGTTTCTTCCACCCACCCCACTTTACAGTTGACGAAACAGGTTCAGAGAGGTGAAGTGACTTGCACAGGGTCACACACCTAGAAGGGGCAGAACCAGGATTTGTGTCCTCATTTGAAGCTATGTCTGCCTTCAGACTTGCGCTCATGATGTCATTTTCTTCCTCCAAATATCTGTTTGAAAATTTTGCCCCCACTTTACAGCTGAGCAAATGAGGCCTGGGAGGAGAAGTCAGGTAGTGACAGTAGTGATTCACTCACACCCCTGCCTCAGGTCCTGATCCTTTGTTCTCTGCCTTTGGCCAAGGAATTTGCTGCCTGAGGAAGAGACAAGAGAATGGAGCTCTAAAGGGGTAAAGGGTGCCCCAAACTCTAACCTTGGGCCCACTCAGTTATGGCTAGCCAGACTGGGGGCTCCAGAGCTGTCACTTGTCCCAGGGGCACCCAGACTTGGAGTAGGGTTGGCGCATACAGCAAGTGTCCACCAGATGGGGCTTTTGCCAAAGGCCAGGCTGCAGGAAGCCCCTGGAGAGGCCTTGCTGCCCCATCCCAGGAAGGTACAACCAGGCACCCTGCCCCTGGTGTACCCAAGCTGTCTATATTCATTCGTGTGCACATGCAGTCTGTGCAAACGTGGGTGTGAACACACAGGTATGTCAGATTCTCAGAGAACCCATTTCTGGCTTGTGTGCAAATGTGCATAGACATGTAGACTTGTGTCCATGCATGTGCAAACACACATAAGTGAGCATGTGCAGGGGGTATAATCATACAATGTGTGTGCATGTGTGACCAAGTGCAGACAGGAGCCTGTGCACATGACTACCTCTGTGCAGATGTGTGTATGTGTGAGCACATCTGTGCAAATATGTGACACATAGGGACAGTACACATGTGTGTGCAGAAAAGGGTGTGGCACGTGGGTGTCAGATTAGGCTCTGGCCTTGGGACCTAAGGTACATTTTAGAGTCTCTTCCTTAGGCTATTTGAAGGCAGGGAACAGATAACTTCTTAAGGTCCTGATGACAGGCTTTGCCAGAGACCCTAATGGATATCAAGAAGTTGGAGCAAGAGGGATCATGGCAAGAGAGTAGACTTTCTTCCTGGGTTAGGGAGTGATTGAATAGGGGTGCTTTTCCCCTCCAGATGCTGAGTTGTTTAGTCCTCAGAGGTCTCTGGAGTTGGAGGGATAGAAACCCAATCTTCAAGGAAAAGCTTCTAGAATCTTCATCATGGACCCTCAGAATTCTGGAGAATGTGGCCAGAGACTGTGTGTGCAAGAAAGAGTTGGCTCTGGTTCCAGCCCTTCCTCAATGCCCCATGGAGGAGTGAGAGGCACTTGAGAAAGGGAAGGAAGTGACACTAAAATTCACAAACTTGAGATCTGGTATCAAATAGAACAGGATTTGACCTCTGGCTTGCTGCTCCCAGGCTGGGTGATACTGAACAAGACACCCTGTCTGAGCTCCCGTTTTCTAGGCTATTACAGGGAGGAAATGGCAATACTGATCTCTGAGTGCTTCATATGGAGGGAGTTATGATGGGCAGATTGAGCCCAGCTTGTGAATGCAGGCGGAGACAGACGCATTATTATTTTTCTGTCCTGGGAGGCCATCTTTTGTGTGAATCATCTTTTAGTCTGTGGAAGCCAAGGGCTGAGAAACTAGAAGTGCCAAGGATGTTGAGAGAGTGGCTGCCAGGGCAGTAGCCATATGCCCCCACCCTATTGACTCTGATATGTCTAAATGGCATCTTAATTTTCTGTCATCCTCCCCTGAGCACGGGCAGGGGGAAAAGCTAAAATGGAGATGGGGGAGGCTCTTGCACTAGGGCCACCAAAGGTATACTTCTTTCCACCCAGCTTTCAAATCATGCTCAGCCATTGTTCTACTGAGAGAATTTGGGTGAGCTGTCCTTCCTTCAGAGTCTTATCTGTAAAATGGGCTATGCTTGACATGCAATTTGGGGAGGATGCTAGTAAAGTCCCTGGTGCATAGTAGGCCCCATTATGGCAACAACAAGGGTGGTGCCAGTGATAACGACTAGATAGGGACAAAAAGACAAGCATTCATATTCCTTAACTTAAGGAGATAAGGGATTCTTCCTTTTTTGTTTTGCTCCAGGTTCACCTTTTGCGAGAAGATTAAATCCGAGAACCTCAGGTTTGAAGAAGAGGAAGGAGAAATGAGCGCTGAGGAGGAGGAACAAAGGGAGAGAGGAGAAGAGGGAGAAGGAACTGGAGAAATGGAAGGTAATGAGGGAGAGAAGCTGGAAGAACAGTTTGAGGGTAGAGAAAGAGACTGGAGAGGCTGCTGTAGTGCAGGGGACTTTGCGGAAAGCAGAAGTGAAAAGGATTTGAAGGCGGTGAGCCCTCTGGACCTTGGCACCTCAGAAAACTGCAGCAACAGTTTGTGCTCTTCACTGAGGCTTAATGGGGGAGGGTCCAGTGTGTGGAGTTTAATTTGGGTGGGTGGGTGGGAGGCTGGTGCTAGGGGACTCAGCTCTTCTCAGAGCACAGAGAAGGCCAACACTGCCCTAGGCCCGATGGAGAAATGGGTAGCTGCTTAGGCCACATGAATGGGATCTGGGTGAGACATTGAGTTAAATGAGTGCCCAGAATTCCATGGTGGCTGTCTCTGAGGACTTCAGTTACTGTCCTGCTTGCACAATCAGCTGCTAAAACCGGGAATGCAGAATTGGAAGGTGGGTTCCCACCCTGGAGACAGCTTCTCAGAGGCTTGCAAGTTGTATGCCTGAGGAAGTGTCCATGTGGGTGCAGAGCAGGGGCCTAGAAATTCCTGGAAGCTGCCAACAGCAAAAGGGTACTCAGCTCTGGTTCTGGCTATAAATCTAGTTCTGAAAGGAATTCTGGGCATTACATGACCAGAGCTATTAGGATCCTGGAAAAAAAAAAAAAAACAAAACAACGATATAGTACATACCATGTCAACTTAATCAGAATATAATTTTTTCAGTTTGAATGTTCTGTGCTGTTGGTAAAAGGGAACGAGTGGAGTTTCCTTCTTTAAATCCACGGTGTACAGACTTCTCTACCTAAAGGTGATTTTTGTGTATGGTGTGAGGTAGAGATCTAATTGTATTTTTTCCCATATGGATAGCCAGTTGGTCCAGCATCATATTGAAAATGAAATCTTTTCCTTCCTTACTAGTTTATAATGCCAGCTCTGTCATCTATTTGTGTGTCTGTTCTATATTTGTGTGAGTCTGTTTCTGGGCTTTTAATTTTGTCCCTTGAGTCTGTTTGTCTGTCCTTCTGCCTTACTATCTTTGTTATTAGAGCTTCATAGGAAGTCATTATCTGAAAGGCAAAGTTCTTACATCTTGTTATTCCTCAAACTTGCTTTGTCTATTCTTGACCCTTGCATTTTCATAAGAATTTTAAGATAGGCTTGTCAACTTTGGTCAAAAACATTATTGCTATTCTGATTGAAATGGCCTTAAATTTATGGATTAATCTGGGGGGAAATGACATCTTCATCCTGTTAATTCTTCCAGCCCATGAACGTGAAATCTATTTAATCAGGTCTTCTTTTATAGATATCTCAGATAGATGTGGTATTCTGTGGGGTGTGTGTCAATCAGTGTCCCAAACAGACCCCTCACTCAAAGATTCGTAATGATAAAAGTAATTTGTGCTCATAAAAAAATTAAGACAACCCATGTAGAAATTATAAAAAGCCTTTAAGCCCACTTTCCAAAACTATTCTGTTAACCATCTGATATCTAGTTTTCCTCGACTTTTTCCAAAGTACCACATGTTAAGCAAAGATGGGATTATTCCATGTTGCTGTTCCCTAACCTGCTTATGTTTACTTTACCATATATTATAAACATATATAAGCATGCACCTCAACACATACAATTGGTTTTCATCTTTGTTAACAGTTGAATAGTATTCTGTGGTAGGTGTCATTCAGGGTCCCAGTGGGTCCACTCAGCTGGGATTTGTTAATAAGGAGACTATTTGCACGAGTGTGGGTAGGGGATTGTTGAGGCCCCCAGGTGCTGTCAAGAGGGGGAAGCCATTTCTACTCCAGACCTGACGGACAGGGAGAAGTTCCTGGGGTCCAGTGAGAGCAGGTAAGGATGGCTTGACGGGACAGTGGCTCTAGAATGACCCAGTCATTTTCAAAACTGCAGCAGGGTAGGGAGGGAGCTGGAGAATAAATACCCCAAACTCTCTCTCCTTCTACTTATCTTCCAACAGAGCCTCCTATTGGCCAAACCCAAGTGAAAGAGAGCAAGGGAGCCTGGGAGGTGTAGTCCACAGAGGTCAGCTTGCTGGACACTGAGCTCCTGGGTAGTGAGTAGTGGTGGGGAGCAAAAGGCAGATGATCAGCTCAGTGATCTGATACACTATCACTTATGTACACTATCCCCTGACATTGAAGGGGAAATCAGGTCAAGACAGGCTTTTCTGGTGTTGCTTCTCTCGAGTTTGGTCACTGAGTGTTGGTACGTGGTTAAAGCTGCAGCCCTTTTTCTTTCTGGTAGTCTGCATTCTTCCTCCCTATGAAAGGCAGAGAAGGCTACTGTACAAGACTCCTGGATTGCTGTGAGTGAACACAGTACATCAAACACAGATGGCTTTGGAATACAAGCCCCCTGGTTCTGTACCTTTGCAACCTTGGTCATAATCATGATCACGAACCAGCCACTTCTCTGAGGGCCCCAGTCTTTCCATCTGTAATATGTGAATACTGAACCCTGTCCAGTCCACTGTGAGGCCAATAATAATGAAAAGTAACAGATACTGTATGTTTACACAGTGTTTTGCCTAGATTAACTCACTGAATCCTTATCACACTGCGCAATTACTAGCACCATTGTACACATGAAGAAAATGAGGCACAGAGAGGTAAACTAACTTGCACAAGGTCACAGAGCTTACAAGTATGGGGCTGGAATTCACACCCAAGCAGTCTGGCTCCAGAGCCATGCTTCTAAATACTATGTAATGCTAATGGTTTATGAAGCATCCAACAACCAGCAGGTGCTTAATAGTGATAGTGGTTGACAGCATTATGTCAGGAACTGCTGGCCTGGTCCTTGTAGCACACTGGGCTGGCCTGGCCGCAGGGTGCCTGACCTGACCATGGGCCAGCCTCCAGGAGCACACCCTGTGGGTGTCTGCCAGGCAGTCCCAAATCTCCTATGTCTCTCCTAGGGCTATTTAATATTTCCAGATGAATTTGGAATCTGTAGTTGTTTTTCTCCCTGCCTGGCAGCTGCAGTGGGCAATGCACAGCTACCGAAGGACATTTTCTTTTGTTTCAGCTTTGATGCTGGGGATTTCGCATATCATTATGCTTGTGGCTAAGGACCTGCCATTATCTTCCCTGGGATTCTTGCACAGTTTATGAATTTCCTAAAGGACCCCTGCTCTCTGTCTGCTTCTGCTTGAGGATAGGCTGCCCTAAGCTGCCCTCTGATTCCTCCAGGGGAGGGGAGGTATCTTCTTTTCTATTGTAATTTTTAATATTCATCTTGATGTGTGGGTCTTTGGGAATCAGGAACTTGTTTAAGTTTTTGTATATCTGTGTACCTGTGTGTCTCTGAGAGAAAGTGCTTAGAACATGAAAAATAGCTTTTATGAAAATATTTTAAATTTTCTTGCTTTGTTTCCTAAATCCAAGGCCATTGTCTACTGAAAAAGTCTGAATTTTCTGGCTTACCATATTTCATTAAGGAGCACCCATAATAATATCATTTCCCCAGCTAACTCTGTTTAAGGGGTAAACACTTAACTGCTTAATTCATTATTACTGAGTCTGAGACAGTTACAGATGCCTTTGGAATACAAGCCCCCACATCTAATAAGGCACAGTCTCATGATGCGCTTGGAATATGGTGAAGAGAGACGACTGAAATTTATTTTGTGAATAAAGCAATAAGCCACTAAGCAAAGCTAATATGTTTCAGCCCAGACAGAAAGACACGATCATTCAGTATTTATGTAGCAACCCATTCCTCAGCGGGACTGCAAGTTTCTACCATTAAAATTGTTGGAATTCTTCAGAGACTCACTGCATTAAGTCATTTAAAAATATCACAGACTTAAAACAATCTGAATTATTGGATTTTCTCACTGCTCGTCGGTAAGCATGTTTGCTATGGCAATTTCCTGCTTGGTCAAAGGTGCAGCCTCCCTCGGTCAGGAAAGGGGAAAAGTTCCATGCAGAATTTTTATTTGGAAGCCTAATAGTCCCTAACCGTTAAACAAAAGTCAGACCAAGATTTTTTTTTCTTTTAACATAATTTCAAATTCCCAGCAATGTTGCAAGTACAAAGACTTATTGTGTACTTGTCACCTAGGATCCTCAAATGTTTAACATTTTGCAACATTTGCTTTATCACTCTATACAGATATAAACATAGAGATACATATTATTTTCATATGTACTAACTCTGAAAGCTAATTGCAGACATGATGTCTGTCTCTGTCCCTAAATACTTCAGTGTGTTCTCTAAAAACAAGGCTATTTTGTTACATTGCCATAGTATAATGATCAAAATCAGGAAGTTAACATTGATACAATACTATTATCTAATCTATGACTTTATTCTAAATTTGTCACTGGTTCCAATTAATCCACTTTATAGTAAAAGAAAATCCCAGATCATATGTTATAATCACTTGTCAAGTCTCTTTAGCTTCCTTTAATCTTGAATAGTTCCTCAGCCATTCTGTGTGTTTCATGTAACATTGACATTTTTGAAGAGAACGGGCTGTTTATTTTGTAGAATTTTCCCTCCACTTGGGGTTGTCTGATAGTCCTTCACAATGAGATTCAGATTATGCACTTTGGCAGGAATACCACAGAAGTGATGTGTCCTTCCTAGTACATTGTATCATGAGGTACATGATGTCAACTGCAAAATCAGATATAAGTTTAAAATAATCTTTTATCAAACCCATGGTTTGCTAAGCATTGCTTGGAAGGGTTTCAACACTCACTCCAGATTTTTTATTACGGTTCTTTTAAAAACAGACTCAAAGACAAGGAAACTATAAGCTTTACAGATGCTCAGGAGAAAATGTAGCCGTTTAAAAAAATTGCAATGCGATAGTTAAGAAATTTCCCTAAATTCATTTTGCAGAATGAGAGCTGTAATTTAAATGTGAAGTTATTGAGAGCTGAGATAAACCACACATCATGTGCAATTTAATCTGGCAGGGAAACAGGCCACTTGGAATTGCTAACTAGACCTAATTCATTACATGTTGGTGAACATTGTACTTTTGGTCTTAGGAGTCGTTCAACTACTGCATTAATATATTTACCCAGACCTCATGGAAAATGTATGGGGATAGAAACAGAAATACTGTATCCTTGTTTAAATCACATTACATTTTTTAAACAGTTTGAATGATTGCTCAGAAAGCGCACACCTTCTGAAGCATTTATGAAACAATTATTTACATTACGTTAAAAACTTTAATTACCTTGAAGCACGTGCTCTGAGACACAAATATTGGAAAATCATCAAAAATATCCATCACAATTCTCTCTCCTTAACAACTCTTCTAAACTTTATCTTTTTTATAACCCACTGTATTGATCTATTGTCCCAGACCAAGAGTGATGTCAGAAGTCCAAGCTGGATCATAAAGAGAATATAATTTCCATTTGCTGTCCATAACAGCACATCTTTTGACCTGTGAAAAGGGGGAAATGCCCCCTTTTTTGGTGAGGTGGTATGTGGCAGAGACACATGCCAGAGAAGAAGGGTGACCCCAGGGGCAGGGGAAAGGGGGTAAGTGGCTGGTGCTGGAGGGGGCTTGGAGTATAAGTTTCTCTTGGGGGTAAGATATTGGGAGGAAACTGGGGACCTTGGGCTTGAACAGAGGCGAAAAGAGAGGGGAAATGTAAAATAAGAAATCTGGTCAACCCTGTTGTCCAGAGTCTGAGGAATTGCAAAAGACCTCCCTCTAGCTGGGCTAAAGATCCTCTCCCCAAAGACAATCATAATAAAGGAAGGTCATGCTGAAAAGGAGTAACTGTGAGGATAACAATAGCAGAAGCCTCCGGAGACGTTAAGGATCCAGAGTACTCACAGCAGGGCAGGGGCCCCCTCAACAGTCGTAACAATAGAACCAGCCCACTGGAGGAAAAGGCCCTCCGTAGGTTTAGTTAAGAACCCCCTCCAATAATAATTATAACTGTAATTTCCAAGGCTTTCACCTTGAAAGGTTGTGGGGGGATACTCCCCAAACAATAATAACGGTAACCGGTATTACAAAAGACCTGAAGCTCTCCCCCACGCCCACGAAGAACCCTGAACTACAGCTAAGATGACCCACTAATAGTAATAAATATATAGTGGCGTGGAAACCGTGCGCCGCACTGGTGACATTTCTCAGGACTCAGTGGCGCCCCCGGGCGGATGCCACCCTCTCGCCCGCGAGCAAGTCGATGCATACCCAAGTTCGGGCTGCAACCCTGGGATCCCAATCCTATCTGGCGGAGGAGCGGCGGCAACCGAGGCACGTGTCCTGTGTGCTCCGATTGCAAAAGAAAAAAAAATGTATTGCAAACTATTAACTTTTTGTTTTTAGTGTGCAATGCTGGGAAGGGGGGGCAGACAGGTGCAGAGGGGGCAGGCGCCCTGCGCGCCAGCCTTCAGCAACCTCCCCCTCCAAACTTCCCTTTGCATTGATCAGCACGTTACGTCAGTATTGATAAGTTTGCAAAAAGCCAAAGTCAAGTGCAATCGCGCGGCACACCGACCCCGGACTTGGGGGGGAGATGCAGCGAGCGCTCCGCGGGCCCGGGAGCCGGCTGCAGGCAGGGCAGCGGTGGCGCCGGCGCCTCTCGGAGAGGCTGCCTCCCCCCCACCCCTCCCCTCCCACCCCATCCCCGGCCGCCTCCCCCGGTCGGGCGCCGAGCTCCCCGCCCGGCGCGCTCCGCCCGCGCCCTCCGGGGGTCGGGGGGGCGCACGGCTCCCGGGCCCGGCGGCGGCGGCGGCGGTGCGGCGGCGCCGAGGGGCAGCGGGTGGCAGGAGGCCGGGGGGCGCCCGAGGGGCCCCGGGCTGCGGCGCGCAGGGCCCCGGCGGCCCGCGGCGGCCCCGGGGCTGGGGGGAGTCCAGCCCGGATATTGAGTGCAGCCATTGAGAAAAGCCAAACTCTTGTGTGTGCGCGTCTCGAATAGCCCCCAAGATGGCCGCCAATGTGGGATCGATGTTTCAATATTGGAAGCGATTTGATCTACGGCGACTCCAGGTTAGTGCGGGCAGCGCCGGCCGCGCGGCTGTGGGGAGCCCCGGGGCGCGCCCTGGGCGCGTTGGCTAGGTCCCTGGGCGGACGGGCGGGCGCCCCGGGGCGGCGGGCGGCGGCCGCCGGGGCTCGCCGGGGCTCGGCTGCCCGCTGCCCATCGATAGGTATTAGGAATTGATCTCGCCGCTGCTCTTTGTTCGGTTCAATCATCGATTAGCTGCCGCGACCATGGAGAAGCGCTAGTGAGCCCTCGGCCGGGGGAGCAAGCCGGCGGGTGAGCTGCCGGGCGAGGCGCAAGGAAGGTAGGGGCCGCGGCCCCGGGCAAGGGGCTGCAGGCGGGACCCCCGGCGGCCCCCCTTGCGCCGCACTTTGCGCGCCTCCCAACTTCGCGGCGCCCAAGGAGGCCGCGGAGCGCGCCCCTTGCCTGTCCGCACCAGGCTGGGGCTTGGACGAGGGAGGGAGGGAGCTGGCGGGCAAGGGGAGGAGGTAGAGGAGGAGGAGGAGAGAGAGGAGGAGGCAGCCGGGGTTGGCGAGGAGGCGGCTTCGCGCCCCGCCGCCCGCCGGCACCTCCGCTACCGCTGCCCGCCTGGCTGCGCAGCCCGGACACGCAGCCATCCGGGGGCTGCCTCCCGAGTCACCGCCGCCGGACTGGCAGCCCGCGCCGGCAGACCCCTCCTCCTCGGGCCGGGGTCTCGGGGTTCGTCTTTGCTACTTCCCTGTCTCCCTCTTCCACCCCCTTATCAAGTCTAGATGCAGACGGGCTGTGGAGATGGGCCCAGGCGCGCGCAAGTTTGCGCTTCTGCCTCCCGGGCGGTGGAGAGCCGGGAGCCGCACAGAGCAGGTGACTCCCAGCCCTCGGGCCCATGGGAACTTTTAAATGAGAGATTTCCTCGTTCTGTTCTGCCTTCTGCTTTTGCTCCCCGCAGATCCCCTCTTTTCTCCTCTGTCCAGTCTCTGCTTTTCTCCCTTTTTCTTTCCCCTCCTCTTTCCTCTTTCCCCTTTCCCTCTCCTTCCCTAGGGTGACTCTTTCCCAAACCCCAGCACTTTCTCCCCACGCCCTTTTCGGGGAGTCATGTGTCTCCAGATTTGTGGGTGTTCTCTGCTGAAGCCCGAGGATCCGGGGTCTAGGAGATGGAATCTCAGAGAATGCGCTCTGGAGGCACAGCTGCGGCCTCTGTTCTTTCCGGGAGTGTCCAGGACGCTTCTGGCAAGCCCCCCAAGCTATGGAGTCTCGAAAAGTCGCAGCCGGTGCAGTGGGAATAAGGGGCGGGGAAATGGTGCGGATAACAGGGCGATTAGAGAATCCTGACTTGGCCGTGACATCCGCGGAAGATGCGAGAGCATCAGTCTGGAGATAAAAAGAGACCCACTTTTGGAAAAAAATTCGCCTGCAAATCTCGTTAAGTTTCTTATGATAAGTGGTTCCAGCACCCCTTTTCCCCCACACCCTCTCCCTATTTGGCCACTTCTCAGTCCTCCTCGTTCCTAACGCACCAGTCCTTGTTCGCCCCCTCCCCCCAAAGCCACTGAGCTGGGGAGAAAATCGGGGCACTCAGGCATGCAGTTAATAACTGTCGAGTGCCTTGCAATTCCAGGTCCTCACTCGAATTGGGGCTACAGTTTGGTGGCCAGCTGAGACGAGCAGGGCTGTGAGCTGTGCTTGCTGGTTTAAATGATGCCAAAGTGGCCTTTCTGGAAGAGTGGGGAGGGGCGGTGGGAGCGAGAGAAAGAGTGAGAGAGAGTTGGGCAGCCACATTGGGCTTGGCACGAAGGCCAATGGTAATCGTATTCCCTGCTAATGTTTGTAAATGAGACCCGGGCACGGCTGGGGGACAGCGTCTTTATTTATGATTGATGTTCTGTAACATAAGGAATGACAAGAACGTGGCAGACTAGAGGAGAGGAACCAGAAGGGCTGGCGAAAGCCCTTTGCAGGGTCCTATTGTTATTCTGGGCTGGAGAAAATTTCCGCGGCGAGATTTACAGCGCTGGTATTTGCTCCCAGTCGGTGGAATGTCAGTTAACACAATTTTCATTAGATAACTCGTTTTCAGTCTGGGGGAGCTCAGGCTGCAGTGAGAGAGTGAGGCTGGAGCTGGGTGCTGAGGGGTGGGTGCGGCTCCCAGGAGACTGATTTCTGAGCTGGGGAGGGGTCTGAACCCATCCTCTTCAGTCCTGCTCTCAGTCTTTTGTGGAGCAGTGGAGGTCACCCAAATCTTCATTCATTCCAGCTGGACTCCCATTGATATGGGAACCCTTTGTTAGGGTTTTAGAAGATGCTGAGATGGAAAAGCAAATTTGAACTGGAAAGCATGAAGGTGGGGTGGATGGAGAGGTTTGTTCAGGTGATGGGGAAAAGGGACTAAAACCTCTCACAGGGTGTATATGGGGAGGGGGCTTGTTTATTAAGACAATGGCTGGTGTGTCTGGCACCAAAAAAGGAGAAGGCTCTCAGGGAAGGGGGGTGAGCTCATTTACATCGATATTAAGTGGAAGGGGTGTCCCTGGGGGAGTTTGAAAGGCTGCACACTTCTAGAGAGCAGAGAAATAAATGTGGCAGCCACAGCCACATGCAAACATTTAAGCCCTCATATCTGCCTGTTCCCCACCCCCATCCTGAACTCTTCAGTTGTTTCCCTGCCCAATAGGCCACACACTTCCTTCAACCCCAGTAGTCTCACTGATGACATTTTTGTTGGAAAGGGATTATGAGCCTAAGCACTTTTGCCTGGGACCCTTTTGTACATAATGCTAATGACTCTGATGTTACACTTTTATTTTCATTTATCCTTCTCCCTGCTTTCCTCATAGAGGGAAGATAACCAGAAAGGGAAACTTCTGCCAGCTTGTTCTGAGACACAGGCAGGAGAGGCAAGTCCCCATCCCAGGCCCCACTCATCCCATAGCTAAGCCTCTGGTGAGGAGGTGTGTGGCTTTAATTCCTGGTTGTTCAAGTTGAATGGCTTCTCATAGTCTGGTTCCTGAGCATTAAAGTGACTGAGGCAGCAAAGGCAGTCCTGTGTCCCTAGGCCACACCATGTTGCTGACGCCACACTGATCTTGGCAAGAAAGGTGACCTTGTGCCAGCCTGGCATACAGCCCTTCAGAAATATATATTTTTCAAAAATGGAAGTGGTCCAGCCCTTCCAGCACTGTCTCTGAACGCAGCAGGGCTGTCTTCCTAGGTTGGAAGTCAGTCAACAACCTTAATGACTTGCGGGCTAAGGGTGAAGATGATCTGAGATGCAGTAGCCTATGCTGGTACCCCTGAAACTGCTTCCCTCTGACTTTTTTCTTTTTTTGCCTCTGCTGCTAGTGGCTCAGGAAACGAGAAGAAATAAAATTTCATCCAAAGATAATGCTGGGCATATTTCATTTGGTTATAAGATTGCTTTATGGTGAACATTACTAATGCAGTATTTTTTTATGGCTTTTCTGTGTATAATCGTTGTAACCGGATTCATACCTTTATGATTTTCTTTTTCTGCTTAACTTTGCCACTTTTTAAAATGATGCTCTGGGTCTAGTCTCCCATGCTATCTTCTTTTCCCCACTGGAAGAGGGTTAATTAAGGTAAAAAAGAGTTGAGGGTACCAGGTCCAAATGTGGGTGCTTGGTCTAAGTACACATCTGTGTTTCTGGAGGAGGAAAGAACCTGGCTGGCAGGACCACGAGGAAGAAACAAATTCAGCTTGGAGCATAAGCAACTGGAAAAAAGATCAACAGAACCAGCAAGAGAGGGTGGACTTTTCTAAGGAGTTTGGAGAAACTTCTGGGAAGGCTTGATCTCTTGGTGCAGGGGAACAAGATGGTGCTTGATGGAATGTTTTTCCCTGTTCAAAGTTTAGAAAAGAGCATGGATGTGATTAAAATATTATAACCTTATGATATTCTGAAGTGCATAAATTTTACATATCAGCCACAGAGAGTTTAGACATCCATTAGAGCCTCTGACAGCTTGACTTATCTAAATGTGCTATCATTTAACAATGTGTCAAAATTCCTCTTTCTATAGATGACAGCAGTAAATAAGCTATCAGCCCTGTTGGCGGAATCCTAACTTTGGAAACTTTGCTGTAATGGAATTGCTGTGGGGTGGGGAGCGTGAGCAGACAGGGCTTGGTGAGGCCCAGGAGATGGGTTGGCTTTAGGGCAGGAGGTGGGGACAGGGAGTGGATGGGGCGCAAGGAGTGAAGGGAAATTTCTAGTAGCAGTTCTGTGAATAAGACGAACAATCGTCCAGACCCCTGGACTCTCTTGTAGGTCTGGCCAGTGGGTGACCCCATTCTACCTGCTTCTCCAAGTCCTTAGAACCCATACCCTGTAGGGCTTTTCTACAGAAGGAGCTAGAAACAGGTGTTGAGAATTTATTTAAAGAACCCAGCAGTCTTTTCTGGGTATCCCAAAATTGTGGTTTCTCAACTCGACAGAAATTGCTTCCCAAAGATGGGCTCTGTTAGTGCCTGCTAGAAGAAAACGAGCAACATCTCATCCCTTGCTGGTTTTGCTCTTGGGGGGGTCTTGAAATTTCTTTTATTAATACCTGAATTCACTGTAGAAAATTGAGAAACCACAGATAAGGCAAAAGAAGCAAATAAGTGTCTCGGTGGGTTATTTCAGATGAGCATGGTGCTATTTTGACCAGAGGGAACAGCTTTTCTGATGGTGGTGGTGGTTTTTCTTTTTTTTCTTTCTTTTTCTTTCTTTTTTCTTTTTTTCATATATATTTTTTAACTCTCCTGTTAAAAAGAGGATTCTATCTTCGAACTTGACATTCTGTGGTGGTAACCTTTCTTCTGGCAGATGGGATTTTAAACGTGAGCACCTTGGCTGGTGCTAAATTTGGTCCTGGGTGATGGTAGATGGGGCTGCCCAGAAACTGTGGTTTTCTGTACCGCTCTAAAGGGCTGAGTTTCTAGCAGCTTCCTGCTTATCTAATTCAGAGGCCAGGCCTAGCAGATGTTGAGGGTGGGAAGGGCATCAAAAGGGTGGCCTCTCTTTGTTCTTGGCCTTGAGATTCAGAGTCTGATCTTCTGTTTGATTTTTTTCCTTTGGGGGTATTCTTTATTTATGATGATGGCTTATATAAAAGCTATATAAAGGGTGTCAGAGATGGTAGATGTGGTTGGCAGGGGAGAAGGACCCCCAAGAGCTATAGTCTTTGTGACCTCTAGCACCCCTGGGTGAATCATTCAATGTGCCAAGTCTCCCATTTTTCTAATTCATCAAATGGTTGGCCGTGCCCACTTTGTCTACTATACCAGCTTATTATAAAGGGAAGGATACTGAGATACTTTGTGGGCCACTTAAATATGTTGGCTTCTAATGATGTTGGCTGTGGTTGTGGCGGTGGCAAGACTATTGGCCTTTTAAGCAATTTTTTTGAGATAAGAAATTATATTTAGGATGGAGTTAATTCGTTTCCAAACCTGAACAAGTCCTTCACAAAAATGGCTTGTAGTGCATTGTAGGATGTAGAAGTTATATTCCTATTATGTCTAGAATAAAATCCAAATTCCTTTGCCCTGAATGATCCTATGTGATCTGTCCCCTGTTAATACTCTGGTTTCCCCTCCAGCCTCTTCCCCAGGCACCCTGCTCCAGCCACAATGACCTGCTTTTTTGCTTTTTGTTCCTCAGATTTGTCACACACATTCCTATCTCAACGCCCTCACAGTTGCAATTCCTTCTGTCTAAGACTCTTTTCCTCCAGATCTTCCTGTGCCTAGCGTCTTCATTACATTCAGGCTCAGGCCAAATGTTATGACTGCTCATCCTGAAGAAGGCTAAAGATGCTTCCATGACTCTCCGCCTGTAATGTGCAAATGTGCTCCTATATCTTTAGGGATACTGCAGTGTTTGATCTCAGAACCTTCTCAGGATGTGGTATCTCTCTCTATATTCTAGGTCTACCTAGATGTAGCAGATTTTTTTTTTTTTTGTAAAGAGCCAGATAATAATATGTTTTAGGTTTTGTAGGCCATTTATTTTCCATTGCAACCCTTCTACTCTTCCACTCTGCCACTGTAGCATGAAAGGAACCATAGACAATAAGAATGAATTGATGTTGCTGTGTTCCAATAAAACTTTATTTACACAAACAGGTAGGGGGCTGGATTTGACCTGAGAGGTGTAGCTTGCCAACCCTACATGATGACTATCATATTGGTTATGGATGGCCAAAGTTTTATCTTTTCAATTAAGAATATTAAGGTAGATCAAACTCATTCTAGAATGTTGTTCTTTATCCTTTTGCTCAAGTGGGGAAACATAAAGAGCTAGGACAGTGAGGTGTTCCTGCCTGGCCTCAAATCTTGGTTCCATCCTTTACTGGCTGTGTGACCTTAAATGCTTCACTTAACCTCTCTGAGCCTTACTTTCCTCATCTTTAAATGAAACTAATAATAGTATCCCCCTTCTAGATTATTCAAGAAGATCAAACCACTTTGAATATGAATGTGCTTAGCACAGTGTGAGGCACACAGTTACTGCTCTGTAAGTGCCTTCTTATTTTTAGAGCATGGAAAGAGAAGAGAAGACCAGATAAACAGCAGCTGCTAGAACTTGCTGGCCTCACAAGCTACTTTAGAGATTTCTGGGCAAGTTTTCTCTTCTCTCTGAACTCCATTGGGGTTTTACTATATTAGTGTATTACTAATATTATATGTAATATCTTATATTTTTGGAGCTGTGACCACAGAAGTTGCAGTCTGGGAGCGAAGTCTAGTCCAGGGATTAATGGAATAATTAAAAACACTTTTGTACAAGTTGTCAGCATTTAAAACACAGGAGAATTAATCTAAGAAATCCACATTTCCAGGGTCCCTTACAAGTCAGTAGCTGTAGCCGCACTGCACTGGGTGATCCCTTGGAGATGGGGAATGGAGACCTGGAAAGGCATTCCAAGCAGAGGGAACCTCCAGTGCAAAGGCCCTGGGTCAAGCTTCTGCAATGGATCATGGCAGCTGTAGGGGTCCCATGGAGGGTCCTAATTCTCTGTGGCTTTCAAGGCCACTGGCTGCCCTCTCTAAGTGTCAAGTGTCAGAAGAGGTTTCATTTCCAGAAAAAATGAAAGGCTCCAGACCAGTCTCATGAAGATATGTGATTAGGAGGCTACAGAGCCTGCTGTCTCTGCTTCTCCCCAGGAGCTCAGTCATCCCCCAAAGTGGTCTTGTGGCTGCACCATCAGACTCCTCTCACCCTGCCACTACCCCCAGCTTCTGCCATCCTTCGGCTGAGCCAAATGAAACAGCAGTTCCAGGATACACATTTGTCATTAGAAAGAAAGAAAAAAAAAATCAATCCTTTGGCCTCTTTAGCCTGAGCTGGTCGTCTGCCCAGAGATGCCTGGAGCCCAACAGTGCTTAAGACTCCGTGAGCCGCCGTCGCTCAAACTGGACAGGGTAAATGGCTCCCCAGGAACCATTATGGTCGATTGACTTATCCAGCTGACAGCATGGCATGTGGGTGCTGCTGATGGGAGACCACAGGGGTCACCAAGGCTGCTCGTTGAGAGCAGATTTACCCAAGTGAGGTGGTCACTCAGAGGCTGCACTGCTGGGGAAACATCCTGGGCACTTATTGTCTATCAGGCACATCCATGGGTGAGGGAATCCGAGGGGGTGTGGTGTGGGCTGCAGAATCAAACCCTGAATCTCTCACCCCCAAAGACCCTTAATGTGGACTCTGGATCTAGGCAGCCTGGGTTCAAGTCCCAGCTCTTCCACTTTCTAACTGTATGACCTTGGATAAATCACTTAACCTCTCTGAGACTCAGTTTTCTCATACGTAAAATGGGGATAATAGTAGTAGCCAACTCCTTAAGAATCAGGAGGATTAAGTGAGTTAATGCATGTGAAGTGCTCAGATCCATACCTAGCACGTAGAAACACTATAGAATGTTAAAATTAATAATAATTGCGATTAGCTTTCACTCCAGAACTGTATATTCACCTCTCATGGTGGAATTAATCATTATCATTATTAATTATACAAATGTGGCAAAAGAATTGCCTGGGTCTGGGCTTCAGGGAGGCTTCCTGGAAGAAGTGACCCTTCAGCAGAGATCTCAAAGACAAGGTCAGGGAAAAGCATCCTGGAGAAGGGAATAGCATGTCGGAAGACCCTGAGGTAGGTGGAAGAATTGTTATATAAGTTGCTGAAGGAAGCAGTGAGGCTGGAGTGTGATTCAGGGCAGGCTGTCAGCCTCCCCAGTCCTCACCCTTAAACCTCCTGCCAGCTGGGAGTAAGGCGGGAGGGTAAAATATGGCACCTCATGCCTGGCTCTCAGGGAAGTCTGTCTCAACAGGCACTTTGTAAACTGTCAAACACTGCAAAAGGTATTGCTTTTATTTTTAACAGTTATTTGGTCCACTTGTTGATCTATTGGAAAATGTCTTTTTCTTCATTCTCATTTCCATGTGTGATTTGTGTAGGGCAGCCAGGACTCAAATTCCAGCTCTGCTCCTTCCTGGCTGCATGTCCTTGGGCAAATTATTTTCCCTTTCTGAGGCCTGGTCTTCTTGTCTGGAAGATGGGTATGATATTATACCTGCTGATGGTGGCCTTGAGGATGCATCTTTCAGAGCTCTGGCTTCAAGGGAGTGATTGTCCCCAGGTACTGTGCTTACATCCACCCTACAAGTTGGCCCAGCTGGGGACTGAGCACAGCAGGGATTCTGGAGCAGACTCTTATCTGGGACACATGGGACTCCTATGCCAGCTCCATGGCAATCTAGGAGCTCCCATCAACCAACCTACTTCCTTCCCTCCCTCCCTTCTTTGTTCATGCTGGCTCCCTCTGGCAGGTACACATCTTTTTGTCATATAATCCCACCTTTGACCTGATTTTTCAGAGGACCATGCTGTCCAGCAGGAGTGATGAAGTGGGATTGGGACACTCAGCCAAGGTCCCTGTCATGGCTTGATGGAAAGCACAGGAGCTGTCACTCCCAGCATGTCTTCTTCCTATTGCCTATCTACTTGGCTGATTCGTCCCCCTCCCTGTGTGACCTCTGCCTATTTTCTCCTCCCTCATCCGCTGCATTCTCCCCTGGCCTCCTCACTGTTTGTTAAACACATCAAGTGTGTTCCAGGCTTAGGGTTTTTGCACTTACTGTTCCCTCTTACTAGGACACTTCCCAGATGCCTCCCTCCTGCAGTTGGTTCAGTCCTCTGCTTAACTGTCACCTCTTTCGAGAGGTCCTTCCTGACCTCTCTCCAAAACAGCTCTCCTCATCTCCCTCTGTTTTACCTGATGTGATCATGCATCTTTATCTGTTCATTAGTTTATTGTTCTCTTCCCTCTCTGAGGAGGGCAGGGATATAATAAGAGCTCCATCTTGTATTTAAGTGATAGAGTGGTTGGTTGCCACAGGAAGGGTAAGGTAATGGCGGTGGCCCCTCAGCTCCACCCATCATTGGCTCTTGAAAGTCACTCACCCCACACCTGGGAATCAGGCACCCGCCTCAGGCCTGTGGTGAATGAGAGTTTATCTTTAGCTCCGTCAGTCTCACTTTAGGGTGACCCCAATTCCAGCCTGGGAGGTGGCTCCCATCCTAATTAATAAATCCATTAATTAATTGCCGGCATGCTGTGGGCCATTAGTGATGGTTTGGTAGCCTCAGTCACAGAGAGCTCATAGCAGGTTCCTGCAGCCTGTGGGTTGGCTGTTATGGGGGACACAAGATAGCCAGTTATTATATTCAGACCTGGATGACATTCTCCTGGGGCTCACCTGACCAGCCCAGCAGGCATCACACAGTGGGCCTCTGCACAGTGATCCCAGAGGTGAGGGGCTTCCTTGTCACTATCTCTGGGAACTCCCTGTTTATAAATAGAATTTAAATCCCATCTTTCCTGCCATGGCCAGGCCTCCGTTTCTCTGTCTTAAGTGGTTCCCTGGTTTGTCAAGATAGATCATTCACTCTTTTTTTTTTTTTTTTCTTCTTTTCTGAGACAGAGTCTTACTCTGTCATCCTGGCTAGAATGCTGTGGCATCATAGTTCAGAGTGACCTCAAACTTCTGGCCTCAAGTGATCCTCCTGACTGGGCCTTCCAGAGTGCTTGGATTACTGGTGTGAGCCACCAACACTTGGCCCATTTGCTCATTTAAAGAACGCTGTTCAGCCTCTGCTATGTGTCAGATGCTGCATGAGGTATGAGAAATGTAGCAGTGACGGAAACAGACCAAATCCCAGCCTTAGAAAGCTAAGATTTCATAGTCTTGTGGAGGTACTTTTCTTCAGCAGAAGTACTTTTATTCAAGGATTGTAAGAAGAAAAAAGCAACAGCTCAATATAGACTCTTGGCCTAGGGCACATTCCTAAATGGTGACTGTTTTAAATTATTATATCTTTTTTAACAGCTATGATTATTATCATTAAAATGTGAGGACAGCAGTTGCCTTGGAGCAGCACCTGAAATGATAGGAGCATGGGCTTGGAGAAGTCAGACCTCAGTTTGGACCCTGGTCTTGCTGCTTCCTACCTGTGAGGCCTTGGGTAGGAAAACTCATTAGATTTTTCTAAGCCTCAATTTCCTGATCTGTAAAATGGGAATTAAATACAGCCCTACTTCATAGGTACATTGTAAGGCTTCGGTGTGGTGAAACATGGAATGCCCTCCACACAAAGTTGGAACACGATCCCATGATCACCCCCAATAAACAAGAGTGGCTATTATTATGTTTGTTATTATTGTCATTGTTATTGTTTGTTATTCTCCTCTGGGGCCTCACTGGTCAGCTTAGAGATGCCCAAGTCTGTGTAGAGACTGGAGATTCATTTGCAGCCCTGGCTGCTCAAGTGTCAGATGAGAGGAGCCAGGTGTAAGGACCCCAGCTGTACGGACCCCAGCTGTATCCCACAAGTATAGGAATCTAAACCAGGACCATCTTTAGCAAGAGTGTTCCAACCTGGTCCCCCCAGAGCCAATAGCCAGCTGCTCCTCACACAGAAGCACGAGACAGGGGGTCAGGCCTCTCCAAGTGCTACTTGGAGCTAAGCAAGGCCAGTCCTGGCTTCCGCAGGCTTGGAAAGCTCAGAGGAAAGCTCTTGGAGAGTCCCGTGCAGGCCTGGGATTTCTTTAACAAATCCCTCTTGCACTTTGTTTAAATTGCAAGTCAGACAACGTTCAAAGCCCTTTACAAAATTATCTTGTTGAAATTTCTCAACATCTCTTATGAAGGGAACAGTATTTCTTTTTTTTTTTTTGAGACAGAGCCTCAAGCTATCCCCCTGGGTAGAGTGCCATGGCATCATAGCTCATAGCAACCTCCAACTCCTGGGCTCAAGTGAGTCTCCTGCCTCTGCCTCCCAAGTAGCTGGGACCACAGGTGCCTGCCACAACGCCTGGCCATTTTTTGGTTGCAGCCATCATTGTTGTTTGGCAGGCCCGGGCTGGGGATTTGAACCCGCCACCTTAGGTGTACGTGGCTGGGGCCTTAGCCGATTGAGCCACAGGCGCCGAGCCGGGAACAGTATTTCTAACCCCATTTTACACCTGGGCAGACTGAGGCCAAAAGGTTCATTCCAAAGCCAGCAAGCAGCAGAACCTGGGGACTCAAATCCAAGGTCCAGGTCTGTTGGTCACTGCTCTGGACCCACTAGTGGCCAGAGGTGCCCCTCCCAGGGTAGATGGTTACTCATTGTCCCTTATCCAGGGGTTCTCCCATCTGCAATCACTATGCTTATATTTGTCCCTTTATTTTCTTTTTCAAAAATCTTTTAAAATACCTCACCAGTGTCAACTCTTGGAAATGAACCTGGGCCCAAAAGCCTGAGAGGCATCGGAGAAAGTGAGTTTTTTGAATAAAGTGAGAAAGATTCCGGTTTCCCAGCCTGGAAAATGAGCCCCACCCGGCCATCCATCCCTGTCCTGCCTGCTGGGTCCTGGAGCAGAGTGGCACCCCTGTTGTTGGGCCTGCGTTCCACAAGATGGAATTCTTGGCCTGGGCTGATAATAAGCAGGTATTGATTGCTGCTGTGGTCATTATCAAGATTTATTTAGTCAATATGGCCTCCCCGGTCAATAAATCGTGTCGTTGATAAAGAAAGAAGGAGATAGACTTGTAGCCTTTATTAAAAAAGTTTTTTAGGTTTTTTTGTTCTTTTTTAATAGCAAAGCCCAGTCCCACTTTCCGTGGCTGCATCAGCCACACTCTGTGTTTTGTATTTGTCTTTATAAGCTCTTTCCTTTCATGGCAGAGCTTTCTTTCTTAACTCTGGTTTCAGGGGGCAAAGACTTAGGGCCAGGGCTGGGTCTGGGGTAATGATTCTTATGCCACATTCTTTGGTTTAATCCTCACAACAAACTACCCTTTGGGGTGGCACAAGTGCTACCCCATTTTGCAGATAAAGAAACTGAGGCCTGGAGATTTCCCAAGGGTTCCCATTCACTTGCCCGAGGTTACATAAGACTCAATCTCTAACAGTCTGGTCCGAGTTTTTGCCCTGAATCAGACATTTATCCAGCAAATAGCAACTATTTATCAAGCATGTGCCATGGGCCCAGCATAGTGCCAGGTGCTGAATGTGGAAGGGCAAACTAAACAAATAAATGTGTAATTACAGAAATGAAAAAAATGGCCAGAGTGCTGAGATCCAGCTGGAGGGGAACCTGTTATTCAGGGTGGTTATAGAGGGGTCATACTTAGTAGGTGGCATGAAGGTTGGGAGACCTGGACCATGTGAATGAGTGGATGGGATAGAGTCCAGGCAAAAGAGAGTTCATAGCTGCAGGAAGAGTTTGTGCAAAGGCCCTGAGGTAGGAATCTACTTAGCATGTCAAGGAACTGAAGATAGGCCAGTATGGCTGGGGCAGGGATGAGGTCAGAGTAGTATGTAGGTCCCTATTATGCAGGCCCTTGTAGACCACAATGATAGCAAGTAAGCCCAGATCCAGTTGGATTCTGTTCTCAGTGAAGTAGGAGGTATTGAGGGTCTAAAGTGGGGAGAAACAGGATCCAGTTTATGATTGGGTCACACTGTAGTTCAGTCTGATAGGGAATATTGAAAGAAGAGGGAACATGAGGAAAAGAGGTCAAAGAGAGCTTTTGTGACAAATTGGACATCATTATCTCTGCCTAGAGGGGTCCAAGTGGTAGCAAGTCTTTGGGCACACAAGTATTTTGAAGATGAGCATTATTTGGCATGGGGTTTGAGAGGTTGCCATGGGGACATCTCCTCTGGCCACCAGCTAGGTGATAGCTGTGCTTCCTTGGGAAGAGCACAGCTGGTTCTCTGTATGTGGTCATCTGGGTTGGGTTATCTTCTGAGATGAACCCTTTGCCCACTGATCTCTGTGGGCCTGGTTTCCAGTGTGTTCCCAGGTGTTAGGAAGGGCCATGAAGAGATGAGCTGACCAAGGTGAGGTGGTTATAGAACCCAGGCTGTGTATGAGTGTTCTGTCCCAGAGTGACATGTCCTGGCCCTGGTATATGATGGTGTTGAGGGGTTGGATGTCTACCTGGGAGTTGCAGGGGATGAGGGAATGATTAAAGGCATGTTTTTCACCCTTCAGTTTTCTTTAATCTTAAAGCACTTAACAGATTGGAAGTCTAGAAGGGAGTGGGAGATTACCTGCCTACTGTCTACTACTCACTCATCTACTACTCACCTGACACTCTTTCTGTTCATTCATAAATCATCTCTCTCATCTACTCAATACTTTGTCCAGCTGTACTTACCCATTTCTATTGATCTTAACCATCCATCTATGAATTCATCATCCATCCATCTATCCATTCATCCACTTAGCTACCCAGCAACCTTCTCACCCACCTTTCTGCATACCCATCCAACCAATAAAAATTACTTCCTCCATCCATGCATCTATACAACATCTACTCAGCCAACACCAGAATGCAAAGATGGAGAGGGAGCAGTCCTTGTTCTTAAGGATTTTACAAACTAGTGAAGGAATCAGCAGTAGAGAAATAACCCAGTGTCATCAGCAAAGCAATCAAAGGCTGTATACAGAGTTGTGGGGGGTTAAGAGAGGTGACAGCCACTGGTCCCACAGGCCCATGAGGTTGGTGAAGGCTGTTGGGGAGGGCACTAAGTGTGGGATGTGTAGTTCTTCACTCCTCCCTCCAGTCTGGATCTATTGATATTCTCCTTTAACCTAGGCAGTGGTTGGGTGGTCTCAGAGGGCAGCCTTCCTCCAAGGAGACACCATAGGAACCCTGGTCACCAAGCTTCTGGACAAAGAAAGGACCAAGCTCTGTCTTATAGCAGATTGGAATCCAGCAAGGTCCTTGAGGGAGATTTTTTGGGTAAAGGGTGTGTCTGTGATCAAAGAGGTAGACAAGGTTGGTCACTGGGCCTGGTACTGGGCTGGAGCTCCCTGGTTTCACCATTCAGTGCAGATAACTTCTGAGTGATGATCAGAGCCTGTCAGAAGTGGTCCCACCTGTGCTGCTGGTCTGCTTCTGGTTCTGCAGAGAAGGAAACTGAGGTACTGGGGTATATGAAAGGAGATAGGGCAGAGAAACTCTTCCTTGCTCAGCCACACATCTGGCTCACACTCTATCTCCATTTCTATGTCCACCACTCACATTCTAGCCCACTCCACCCATCAGTCTTCTGTAGAGCCACCTTTTGGCCCTCCTGACACTGCGTTCTCTTCATTTTCCTCTTACCTCTTATCATCCCTTCTGTTTCTTTTCAGACCCAGCCTCCCCCAGTTGGCGCTCTGAGGTCCATCTCTTCTCTCCCTGTGCCCTCTTATGTGACTTCATCTGCATTTACAACATCTGCCTTCCAGCTCTTTGTTTTCTGCTTTTGGGCTCCAGACCTGTCTAGACAATAGCCTTCTTGACATATTTTTTTTTAAAGCCACTTTATTGACTTTTCTTGAATGTATGTCTCAAAGACGTCTCCAGCTAAAGAATCCAAAACCTAACTCTCCTCTGCTGGTTACCATCTTAGGGATGGCTCCACCCAGGTGTTCTGGACAGAAACCTGGGAGTTTCCCTGATTGCCTCCCTCTCCTGCATGCCTCTCACATCCAACCCTGGTGTGAGGGTTGGCCAAGTTTACTGACATCAGTAAATCCTGAGGATTTTGTCTCCTAAGGATCTCCTACACACCATCCCCTACCTCCATCTCCACCATTGGCACTTAGACCCATGCCCCCATTACCTCTTCCCTGAACTTTGGTCTCCCAGTTTGCCTTCTTGTACTGACTCTGGGCTCTTCTACTCTGTTGATACACAGCAGTCAGGGAAAATATTAAAAACTCTTTAAGAACCATTTTTTGGGAGATGGGGGGATGAAGAAAAGTTGGCTAATGGGTACAAACATACAGTTAAATAGAAGGAATAAATTATAATATTCAGTAGCAGGGTAGTATAACTATAGTTAACAATGATATATTATACATTTTAAGGAGAGAGGACCTGAAATGTTTCCAACATAGAAATGATAAATACTTAGAGTGAGAGATACCTTAAATATCCTGACTTGATTATTACACATTCTGTGCATGTAGTAAAATATTGTATGTACTCCCAGTATATGTACAAACAGCATATATTAACTTTTACAAAAGTAAATCTGGAAAAAAAAAAGAAATAAAAAAAAGAAAAAAACATTTCCAATGGCTCTCTATGGCCTTTGAAGAAGAGACCTCAAAATGACCTTCCAGGTTCGGCATGGATTGGTCACTACTCCCCTGTTCTCAGTCTATACTGTTGCTAAAATTTTCTGGGTTTCTAAGTTTTTTGGCTAATCTTCTGTCTACCAGTTCTATCCATTATTGAAAGTGGGAATTTACAACTCCAGATATTATTGTTGAATTTTCTATTTTTACCTTCATTTCTGTCAGCTTTTGCATCGTGTATTTTGGTACTCTGTTATTAGGTGCGTATATGTTTATAGTTGTTATATCTTCCAGATGGGCCTACCTTTTTATCATTATCAAATGTTCCTCTTTTTCTAGTAATGAGTTTTTGCTTTAATGTCTATTTTGTCTGATTTTCTATAGTAACTCCCATTTTCTTATGGTTGCTCTTTGTATTTATATATCTTTTTTCATTCCTTTACGTTCCATCTATTAGTGTCTTTGAATCTAAGGCATATCTCTCTTAGATAACGCTTAGTTGGATCATGCGTTTTTAATCCAGTCTAAAAACTTACGCTCTTTTGTTGGATTGTTTAATCCATTCATATTTAACATATATGATATTTTATTGATATAGTAGGATTTATGTCTGCCATTTTGCTTTTGTTTTATATATATATCATGTCCTTTTTGTTCCTCTGTCCCTCCTTTACTGTTTTCTTTTGCATTAAGTGAGCATTTTCTAATGCAAGATTTTAAATTTTTAATGATATTTTTTAAACTGTATTTTTGAGGTTTTTCTTAGTGGTTTGCTCTAGGGTTTACCATATATATCTTAACTTAGAATAAGGTTCAGATTTGTATTAGCTTAATTCCAGCCCTTTGGTTTTTTTTTAATTGGCACATTATAATTTTACATATGCCTGCTGTCCTTGATCTTGAGCCATATTCCCTGTGCCCTCCATGTTCCAGCCATGTGTCTCCATTCAGTTTCCCAGGCACTGCACCTCCCTGTGCATGACCTATGCCCCGTCTGTGACACTATTTCCATGCTTTCTCCCATCAACTCCTCCTTGACCCTTGGAGCTTGGGCAATGCCATTTCCTTGGGGCAACCTCCCTGTTCTACCTCATATGCCTCCATGAGGTGCCCTCATCTCTATAGTACTTAACACAGTGAGTATCAAACATAGCTCAGTGGATTACTTATTAACACCTGCTTCCCTCTGTGGACTCTTACTACCACAGAGCAGCTTGTCTGCAGAACTGAGCAGCAGAGGCCAGAGCACATAGTAGGCCCTAAAAAAAAAAAGTCAAATGAACAAAGAATAAATAGGGATGGACATGAATGTATCATGACTGTATTTGTGTATTTATGCATGTTACATCTGCATCTTTGTGTATGCATAGCTTTGAGTGGGTTTGTGGGTCTTTGCACATTTATGTGTCTGTGTCCTTATGTGTGTATTTTAGTATGTGTCTGTAAGGGTGTGTGTCTGAGTGGCCTTTGTGACTGTGCCTTTCTGTGTGTCTTTGCTTGTGTGCCTGTGTCTGTAATCACCCATGCATGAGTATCTGGGTGTATGTGTGTTAGTGTATGTCTTTGTTCATGTGTGCACCTTAGTGCGTGTGTGTGTGCCCTCATACTCCCAGGTAGAATACTTTCAACATCTCCTTACCATGCAATTATATTTTGACTAGTTAGGTGTACGTTTAATGATTTCCCCAAAGCTAAAAATACCCCCCTGAGAATTGATCTCACTGCCATGGAGGTGACATGGGAGAATGCAGGGCCAGTGGCGGGTGCTGCCTTCTCAGGATTGGCTGCCATACCTGCCGCAGCTCCCTCAGCCTCAGCTTGATCCTTTCGAGGGGAAAACCCTGAGTGGATAGATTGGTGCAGGGCAGAGTAAGGCTTCTGCCAGAGACAGACTATTCATGCCCTTGCCAGCTACATGAGGCAAGCTGAGGACTGTGCCTCTCCATGCCTTAATTTTCTCATCTCTGAAATAGGGGAGCAAAAATAGTCACTTCATAGGTTCTCTGTGTGAAGGAAATGAGACAATCCCTGTGAAGGGCCCAGCATCACGCCTGGCACATGCCTGATGCTCCATGAATGTTATTTGTCATCTGCTTTCATGCTTGTCACTCATTAGTGCAATGGGAAGAGTTGATTTCAAGCTATAGCATGGAGGGAAACAACTAGGAAATGCTCTTGCTTCAATGTTGCCCTTTCCCAGTGGCTTCTCTGAGTCTATTCAGGGACTGCCACCTGCTCTAGTGGGAGCAACATACTAAGCCACTCATGCCCAGGGACATTCAGATGATATCCACATTCCCCAGCAGAGATAGGATTTAGCCCCCAAGAGTTTCTGGCTTTGGGATATCAACCAGCTGCTTCCATAGATTGGCCTTATCCCTCTGTCTCACTATCCCCACCCCTGCATCCTTATTGTCCCCCAATTGCCATATACCTTATATCTCCCAGCTTTTGCAGTTGCTGGTCTCATTCCCTGGAACACGGTTATTTGTAGGTCTGAGCTTTCTTTCCCTGACTCTACAGTGGAATGGGCCCCTTCTCTGCCTACCACTTGGACATCCTGGCCTAGGATGCTTTTTACACTATCACGTGATTCCCCAGTTCCTTGTTGGTCTCCCCTATCAGGTGATGAGCTCATTACCCTCCATGGAAAGTACAGAACTTGATATAGTGTTTGACAAATGCTAAGTGCCTGGTAGCAAGATCAGAGGTCATTTTAAAAACTCAGACTCCTGGC
>CAUYQV010167844.1:0-50781 GCA_963574575.1 Galagoides demidoff | reverse complement strand
TAGAGTGCCATGGCATCACAGCTCATAGCAACCTCCAACTCCTGGGCTCAAGCGAGTCTCCTGCCTCAGCCTCCCAAGTAGCTGGGACCACAGGCGCCCGCCACAACACCTGGCCATTTTTTGGTTGCAGCCATCATTGTTATTTGGCGGGCCCGGGCTGGGGATTCGAACCCGCCACCTTGGGTGTATGTGGCTGGCGCCTTAGCCGATTGAGCCACAGGCGCCGAGCCTAAACGCTTTTCTTAAATCAACATAATAATTAAAGTGTGCCATGGAAGTTTAACTATAGGTTCAAGTGTGCCATGAGATAAAAAAGATTGAAAAACACTGCTCTCGACTGGACTGTATGTGCTCTAAGACAGACTTTTGGGTCTAATCACAGTATCCCAGGAACGACCTTAGTGAGTGTTTGTTGAATGAACAAGAATGTGGGGGTGAGTGAATGAAGTAAAAGAATTGCCTGCTGTAGGTGTACAGGGAAGAACAAATTACTCTGCCTGAAGATATCAGTGTGATTGAACCAAGTAACAGATACATGAGGACTTTTTGTGGAATCAGAAAACAGAAGCAGAAACATAGGGACCCTTGTAGAAAATGTCTTACAGGCTTTAAAAGCAACCGTTGGCAGGTATTAGAATGTTGGTGATAACTTACTCCTCACTAGGAAGGGAAAATATATTTTTGTGTCTTCTGAAAGAAGAAAGATGACAATTTTTACAAAAACAGCCAATTTAAGACCTGATTCAATATTAGTAATGCAATGGTGACTTTAACATTTACAAGTTGGTTTCATTCTTTCCAGAATCTGCCCAAAAGTATGGAAGGTGAAATATGCTCCGATGGTTAGGCAAGAAGCATTATATATAATAGGACAGTTCAGAATTTTTAAAAATTAAATCTTTTAATGACAATAACTTATTAACGATAAATGACAATATCTTTGCTAAACGATAAATGACAATATCTTCAAAATTTTCAATAATAATAAATGTGTGCAGAGAGCAGTATCTGAAAATGGCAAAACATACAACCAGTCTTAGTGCGGGAGTTCAGAAAGCCACTGACCTTCTTACTCTTTAGTTTTCTGTGTACTATAGGTATAGCTATATATTTAACATTTATATCAGAAGAAAAAGTCAATGGAAAAATAGAGACTTAAAATGTTAAATCTACTAAGCAAATAACAAAATCTTCCCCCTGCTTAATTAAAAACTAAATATGAAAAGATTATAAGATTTGAAGGCTTATTTTCCATCAATCAGAAGTTACAGTTCTTCTTCGCTGTTAACTGAAACAGTATTTTAAGCCACGTCACAATATGTTATCTCAGCTAGTATGCATTGCCTCCAAGGAAGAACTTCTCTATGCAAGTTAAACACTGCATGATTTCCAAAACATTTTTAAAGCTCCCTATTCATCTGTTTAATATCGATCATTCCCAAGGAAGTGTACAGTAGAAAATAAAGTTATCTACAAACAAATTGCCAGAAAACTAAAAATGCCATATTTTTCAAAACTTTAATAAAAGCTAACTATAGAACATACAATTTTTTTTTGGTAAAATTACTAACTAAAATACTACACACATGGCATTTGTGTCATGGAAAAATAAGATAAATGGTATGTGTGACATGAGATAAATAGTATTATTAAAAAATCTTTATTAGATGGGACTTTGCCTGAATGATTCCAACATCCTCTTCCTTGCCAGGAGGCTTGCAGTAGTTAAGTGGCTATTGTGGTCATTCCGTCAGAGAAGGAAGATGACACAGCTTAGGATGTCAGCACAGGTGTAGAGAAGGAGATTGATTACAGAGGTATTTAGGAGAGCTTGGCAATTGTGTGGGTTGTGTGTTTGTGTATTAGTCAGAGATTAGAATTTAGAGATACCAAGGAAGACTCCCTGCACACCTAGGATGTGGGCGTGCTGTCACTGAACCTTGGCTTGTAAACTCCAACAACATGGAGTAACTAGCACAGTGTGTGTGAGTTTGAAGGGATATAAAGCTGGGCAGTGCACAGGCTAAATCTTAAGGACACTTTGGTACTATATTAGATCCTGGCAGTTCATCTTAAGGCTAGGGGACTCCACTGATGACAAGGTTTTAGCTGAAGATTGACATGATTATATGTGCATTTTCAGTGACACTCTAGAGTAAACTAAAGAAGGGCAAGCAATTAAATTATTATAACAGTGATGGTGAAAACAGGTAGCCGTGGAACTGCAGATTTGAAAGGGAACATGTTATAGAATTTAAATTCAACTGGATGAGGGCTTGAAGAAGAGTGGACAAGGTTCAAGGACTTTTATGCTTCTGGTTTATATACTGGCTAAAGGCCAACTTAGCTGGGCAACAGGAAAAAAACCATTAGTTTTAATTGCCTGTAAGTGTCACCAGAGGAAGAGGGTCCAGCCGCCTGTCACTGTCAGCTAATATGTAGAGAAGGGGATAAGTCCACCAAATTTTATTTGTCAGAAGGCCAGGATTTTGGAGAACAGTGAGAGCAGTTTCTCTAAGACTGTTCTTTTATTTCCAAAATTATAGTTTTATATATTAAAGTTTAAAGACCATATTAACCCTTATTTTAATAATAATCAGCATAATTTAGTGACCTATTATAACATTTTAATTTAAAAGTTAATTTCTTAATCTACCTAAACTACTTAAGATAGATATCATTAGGGTGAGAGTTAAATGTACAATACAATATGAATGGGGAGGGGGTGAAGGTCAGGTAGGACCTAAACTGACCAGACTGGCTGTGCTGTGTCATGTCCATCCTAGCCTGCCTGACTCCATCTTATTCTCACTACATAGGTCTTCATCAGGTCAGTTGTCTTTGCTGTGTTCAATAAAAAGAGACATTCTGGGGAATAAGGAAATCATTTTGTCAAGTTTGTGCTTTTTTTGCATTAAAGAATGCAAAATTCTAAGCCTTAGAATTTACAAAGAATCATGAATTTCCATATTAACTTTATTGATAGGGATACTGAGGACCAAAGAATGAATCATCCATACAGCCAGTGACAGAGCAAGGGAAAGAAAATTAGACTTCTATCCTCAGGCTCAAGTTCTTCTTTCATAATCATTCATATCAGGAAGTCAGAAGATATTCAACATAAAACACATCCTCTTAATAAATGAGCAGTGTTAGCTTATGGATGATCTTTCTCGGAATTGGTTTTGCTACCCACCAGAGAAATAAAATATAGTTGGTCCCTCAACTTCTTCTGAGTCTTTATGAGAATATAATTTTAAAAGCAAATTACTTTATCTGTGCTATTAAAAAAATATGAATTGATGTGATTTTCACTCAGTCAGTTACTATTTTATCGGTCTAAAATTTCTCTGTAGTCAGTAAAAATAATTTTTAAGAATTTAGCCTTATCAGTTTTCTACATGCAGCACTCTCAAATATACCCTAGAAATAACACTTGTTAAGGAATATGCCCACAATAAAAATGAAAGAAGTAAATTTTTCAGAGATGTTCATAGATTACTGTTTATAATAGTAAAATATTATAAGCATCTTGAATAAATGAATAAGCAAATTATTCTGCATCATGAAAGTAGAACACTATGTAGTCATTTCAATTACATATTATGGATTATGAGGTATGTAAAAAGGTATATAAAAATGTACCTAAAAGAAAGCATTAAATTATATACATATGTACATATATATACACACACACACTCTTTCTCCCCCTCCCTCCCTCTCTCTCTCTCTCTCTCTCTCTCTCACACACGCACACACACACACACACACACACACACACACACACACGGTGCCAAAAGTATACACTTTTTTTTTTTTTTTTTTGAGATAGAGTCTCATTTTGTCACGCCCAATAGAGTGCCATGGCATCATAGCTCACAGCAACCTCAAACTCTGGGGCTCAAGTGATTCTCTTGCCTCAACCTCTTGAGTAGTTGGGACTATAGGCACCTGCCACAACACCTGGCTTTTTTTTTTTTTTTTTTTTTAATATGAGGTCTCACTCTTGCTTAGGTTAGTCTCAAAAACCTAAGCTCAAGCAACCCCAACCCACCACAGCCACCCAGAGTGCTGGGATTACAGGTGTGAGCCACCACATGCAGCCTATTACACATGTTAAGAAAGGAAAAACTGTATTAAAATTATAATACTCAATATATACTAATAACAAAAGATGAATATAAGTCACGTTAAGCTCTTCTTATATTTTCAGAATTCACAGGTGACTTGAGTATTACAAACTTAATAGTTTTTTCCTTTCTTAAAATATGTATACTTTTCTTGAGCTTACTCTATATATACATATACAGATGACATCAATCTGAATCTACTAGTGAATGTCTTGGAAAAGTTAACTTGTTTATTTTGAGTGGTACAGATAAATACAGAGAGTGCTATTCCTTTTAGAATAGCTTTGTTTTCTGTCTCTCTTCCTTTCCCTCCCTTCCTTCCTCCTTTCCCCTTCCTTCCTTCCTTTTTTTTTTTTTAATTTTATTTTTGGTTGTCTTTATAAAAATGCTTTTGCAACTTTTACTTCCAGCAAGTATGGAAACTTCCAGCAAATAAGGAAACTAGTCCCTGAAAAAAAGTCTGTAAACATGAAGTACCTAGAAAAGTTGGATGCAATGTGACATCCCTTTACATTGCCTACATCCACTCTGTGCTATGTAAGAGCTCTGGCACCCTGTGGCTGGTAAGCAAGCCCTGACACCATGGCTACCCTCAGAGTATTTACATACACAAGGAAGCTGGAGCCTTCTATTTGCAAGGTCTTAAGAGAAGAAGACTCTGATAAAAAGGCTTTTCCTTTTTCTTCTCCCCTGCTACCAGCCCTTTATGTATAACATTTAGTGGGCAGGCATCATCACCTGTAAATCCACTAAGTTTCCAGTTTACTGACTGCCTCTAGCTTTCCACTTTCCTTTCCATTGACCATGTAGTAGTCGTTAAATATTTGTTGAAAGTAATGTGCTATGAAATGATTCTCAAATTATTTCTTTAGTCTAATCTGTGTTATAAAATAGTCAATAGTAATAGTTATAAAATAGTTATACAATGCTAAGTCATATATCTTCTCTAATGAGCTTTGTTTTAATTAGAAGATGAGAACTTATCAATTTTACTTTAATATTTATAAGCTATACTCATCATTATGTTATTAAACTGAAGATGTTGCCCATATTAGTTATGGCTTTATAATTTTTCCAAATTTAAAACGGGTCAGTACTATATTCAAGAGATGGTAAAACATAACTGGGAGTTCAAAATGTGTAATGATAAAGAGCTGGGTTTGAAGCTAGTTCTGTCATCTTTACTAGCTGTACGATCCAGGCCAAGTGACTTAACCTACCAGGCTTCAATTTCTACATCTGTAAAAAGGATCAATATTTGTTCCTCTGAGGGATGTTGTCAAAATTAAATAATAAATTCCCTGAAAAATATTTAGAATAATGCTACATCCATAATGTATACCACTAAGCATGAGCTATTATATTGATAGAGAAGGAGATTCAGTAATTCATTTAAGTTACCCAGTATACAATATTGGCTTTCTTAGGGATTCTCTTAAAAATGTCAAATTTAACATAAAAAAGGGACTCATAAATGTACTTTCTAATTTTGTGTATTTTGATTACAAAATCATAGTCATTAGTTAATAAATGGCAGGATCATAGTTTGATCAGATCACAGTGATTACAAAATTTTCATGAAACCAACATTTTTTCAACAAGAGTAGTTTTAAAGATGTTTAAGCATAGACTATATAACTGAAAGATAAATAGGAACTTAAGCCACTGCCTTTAAAAAAAAGAGATCTATTATGAGGTAGTTTGCATAGCGTAAAATGACCTATTAGAAGTATATGATGATGCAATAAGTTTTCGGAAATTCGCAGAGTTGTACAGTCATCAACATAATTCCATTTTAGTACATTTCTATCACTAAAAAGGTCTCTCATACCTGTTTGCAGTCACAGGAACATTTACCTCTGCAGCGTATTTGGGAATGGTTTTCACTCTTGTACCTTTCTTACCATATGCTTTGATTAGGTACATCAGGGGATAAAGTTCAGAATGGAATAGTATTGAGGTTGGAGGGAATCGGGGACCTGCTGTGGTCATTACTCCATCACACCTTGGCAGAGAAATAAGCCTGAAAATACCAGAAGGCAAACTAGGCAGAAATAGAACTAACCAGACCTGGGAAGCTGGCAAAGGAAATCAGGGAAAGTGAATTCAGGGTATAATGGGAATAGGCCATGGAAAGAAATGAATACATATTGGGCTTTATTTAAAGGTCATAGAATGGAAAATTTTTATTAAAGAATAGGGCTAGAGAAACAATATACATCAAAGACAGAGCTTAATGGTCAAGAAAGTCCAGATAAGAACTTGCAAACTGAAAATAAGGACAGTAGAAGCCACTGTGGTCAGACGCAGTCAGATTTCCTTCGAGGTGGCAATTGAACAGAAATCAATGTTAGGTTTTTCCCCACTTAATTAGCATCATTCGTCACAGAGCTAATAAATGCCAGAATCTCATTTTGGTCAGAACACTCTGATTCTAAAATTTTCACAAAACCAAAATGTTTTCAACAAGAGAAGTTTTAAAGACAAATATCAATTTAAGCCTTCCCAGGAGGTTAAAAAAAATATTATTTTCTTTTGAAGTCTTTTTTGCAAGTCCTACTTCCAGCAGAAAATGGAAAGGGAAAAGAGCATGCGGGAAAGCAGAGAGGTGTGCTTTTACCTTCTACAGTACCAGGAAGCATGTTGTTAAGCCCTGTGAAACCAGGAGGGTATATTTAAGTGCACTAAGGTGTAAATTTTCTTTTGTTATCCACGCGGTTTTCTTTCAGGCAGAACTGAGAGCATTCTATTCCTCCCTCTGGATTTAAGAGCCGGCTTTTTTATTTTTATTTTTATTTTTTACAAGTAGTGTTTGAAATGTAAAGAAATAGGTGAAAATAGTCATTAGATTTTTTCCTCTGGAGATTTAATTCTGCCACAGGAGAAAGGATATACTTCTTTAAAGCATGTTTTCCTAAACTCATCGGTCTTAATCCCCTTCTCCTATATCTTGTTCTTCCCTTTCTCTCCTTGCCTATTAATCATCTCTCATCTATATTTTTCCATAACTCCACTGCCCAAATAAGTAGCTTGGTTGCGAAATAGGTTAAGGAGTAGAGGTAGCAATGGAGCAGGGAAGGGAAGAGAGGGGAAGAAACAGAGTGGATCCCAGGACTGGTAGTGGGGGCTGAGGAAGAGCTGGCTTATTGCCCTCTTATTTGCCTACCCTCCCTCTTCAAACCCAAAGCATAAGTCTAGAGTTCAATGACTTAGGGTAGTATTTATTTACCCCAAAACAAATATGAATACAAAGGTGAGGGGACCCATTTTTCAATAATCCTGGCAGTAGAAAATGGATGGTGTCAGTAAGTGTGGAAATATGAGATTGGATTCTGGGTATATTTTGAAGAAAAAAGAATTTTCTGAGAAAGTAGACAAAAAGTAGAAGAAGAAGAGATGATTTATAGGCCAAATCAAATAGACTTGGCATAAACTAAAATGGGGAGGGGTGTGGAAGGAGCTGGCTGTGGAGAAGTGGAACAGATCAAGAGCTTAGGCTGGGCTATGTGACATTGGAGCTGTCACAAGGAGAACTTTTACTTTAACTGAAGTTCAGGGAAAAGGTCAAGGCTAGAGATGTAAATTTGGGTAGTATTAGCATAACAGGGGTATGTAAACATGAGATTAAATAAGAGTACTTGGAAGGAACATATAGATAAAAAAGGAGGTGCCCAAGAGCTGAGTCCTGGGCAGGCCCACTCTGAGGACGGGGAAGTAAGGAGGAGGAGCAAAAAGGGACTCATGGAAAATATACACTTGGGAATATGCAAGTCCTCGTTTTAACTGTGTTTTAGTTAGCAATTAGAGTTTATGAATATGAATGTAACTATTTCGCTATGTGATTTATCTTCTTTTATCTCTCCATGATATGACCAACATACACACACAAGGATGGGGTGTGTGTATGTGTGTCTTCTAATTAAATTAATCTTAAATTTAAACATGAAAATATTTTAATTATTACATATACACATTTATATTTCAATTCATATCTGACAAATAGAAAAATGTTATGAAACTGATCTCAATTTTCATCTTCTACGATTTGCAGTATTATTTATATCCTATAACAGGTTTTTTGTTCAAGCAAATATTTTGTCTTTCTTCCAGTTTTGTCTGATTGATAGTTGACTCAAGTGTTTGGATTCAGTTTAAATTTCATATCACTATAAAATAGAGTTTAGCTATATTCTTTTTATCTATATAATTAAATTATACTTATAACTTTCCATTTAAGAAGCTATAACTATTAAAATATATGACATGTTTAAAGAGTAAGGCACTGAAGAGGTAGATGAAATTTATGTAGACTTAAAATTATTTTGTGAGTAGCGGTATTTTTTCTCTATACTATACTATTTCATCCTGGACACCAACATTGGTTTTTATTGTGGAAAATGAATCTTTCAACCTCACGAGGTGAGATGCTCATCGTTAAAAGACTTTATCAGAAGAACCAATGTCTGCTCCATAACTCTGCTCCGTAAAAGACAGACTGAGCAGCAAGACAGAGGAGTTAGGGTTACCTCCCATGGTTCTGACTGAAGAGTGTCTTGGAAGTGTATTAGGGGAGAGAAGATGAAACAATGATAAAAAAGTTTAAGACAGAAAACACTGGTAATGAGAAGGGAACTAAAGCAACGTGTGCTGAATATAAAGATGGAATATACAAGTAGCTTTGTAAAAGGTACTAAAAGAATCAGAATAGTGCACAGAGGAACATTAATCAGAGGCGTTGTATAGCATCATCAGAGGGTCAGAGGGGATCTCAGAGTCAAACCGCTGGCAGCAGGTGTCCTGAAAGATGCTCCGTTGTCCACCTGCAGGAGATCTGCTCAGTGCTAATTATAAATGCTGCAACCTGCCAAAGCAGAATTACTTGGTGTTGTCAAGGAGTCTGCATTTTTTTCATTGAATACCTAGGCCCTGTGCTCATCTCCAAGTGAATCTTCTGACCACTAGAATTCGAGCTCCATTAAACTAAGTAAACAACATGCAAAAAATAACTTTTGGAAATAAATGTATTAGAATCAAATGGAATGGAGACTTTAAGGGAATTTGTAGAGTAAGAAATATGCAGAAAAGATAATAGACATAGGTAATAGTCAGAAATATTCAGAAGGCAATAGTGAAGCAGTAGGAAGGAATAGGAGTGAGTGGATGAGAGAGGGGCTCAACAGGAAGAGTCATGTGACAAGAGAGATGGAGACCACACATGGCCATGAGCACCCTAGCTTCTGAGGGATGACCTGTGAGAGCCCTGTCAATGTCCCTGAGATGACACAGGAGGCAAACTCTACTGACAGGGAAGAAGGATCACAGCTACCACACACTGTCCTCTGTTGGGCTTGTAGTCAGTCCTACTCTCAGCCCTCAGAGCTGCTGGGGATTGATCATGCTCTCCACCCCAGTGACTCCTCTATATCTTTGGGTAGTCGTTTTCTTTGCAAAATAACACAGAGTTATTTGACTTATTAAGGCCTTAGTATACTCCCACATGAGATCTTCAGTTTCATCCATACAACAAAATCAGAAAGAGACATAAGTAATTGGCAGGGACTGTTGTTTTCCTCCACTCAATTGTTATTTTTCATCTGCTTTAATTTGCAATGAAGTGTATAGAATAAGTACTTAAGGTAAGTTTTCTTTGAAGCCCTCACTTCTGACATTTAAAAGTCTGCAAGTCAGAATTTGAGAAGAAATCTTTGTAAGGGTGTCAGAAACTAGCAATGCTATTTCTTAGCCTTTATAAACGTGTAACCCTCATTGACTTCTTGTCCTAACTTCTGAATAGCCCAAGCATTCGTGGGCATTTCTTTTAATCATTTTGCAAAATGTATAGACTAGACTAGACTAGAATATTCATTACATCTTTACAAAAGAGTATCATCTCCTTAAAGATTCTGATAATTTCCCCTGAAAAATCATTAATGTAACAAGAAGAGGACAGAGAACGCTTCCTAGATGTTAATTTTTTTAAGTGGTTTCTGACTTTTCAGAATGAGACATTGAATTATGTAAGGGAGCTATTCAATAAATATTCAACATAGGCTGCAAGGTTTTATGAAAAACTGCCCCAACAGTTGGGGGTAATGGGAAATAAGCAAGGGTGCACCAAGCTGGGCTTGCGCCCTGACCTCCCGCCTCCCTCCTTCTGGCTGGTGTGATGCTATTTAACTACTTTCCTGGCTGGAATATGTCCTTCATCTCTCCCAGTGAAACTGGGTGAAGATTCCTTCACTCCAAGGAATCTCTACTTCCATAATGTGCTTAATCCATTCCTAGATGATTATAAAAGCCAATATTTCTTTAGTTAAAAATCTGTTTGATATTTCTTTATGAATCAAATGGAAAACAACAAGGAACAGAAAGCATAATGATAAAACAACATAATGGAATTTTTTTTTTTTTTTTTGGCTGGGGCTAGGTTTGAACCCACCACCTCTGGCATATGGGGCCGGTGGCGCCCTACCCTTTTGAGCCACAGGTGCCACAGGTTCCATGATGGAACTTTCATGCTGTAAGCATCCTTTCCCTATGCAATAAAATTCTCCATATTCCCACGTAGTATTCATTTATTTTCTTCTCATTTTGTGGCTAATTTCCTCTCTCCAACTTCTCACCCAGTATCATGCGGGAAACTATAGTTAGTAGGTATTGAGTGCTTACTCCTGCCCACCACTGTTTGAGGCCTTTGATCTGAATGATCTCTGATTGTACCTGCCCCATAGAATTGTTTGGATGATGATTTTCACTTTCCTGGAGAGAAAGTGGAAGGCTGCCCCCGGTGGTAAGTGGCAAGCCAAGACTTAAATTGAAATTGGCTTGAATATGAAAGCTCATATTTTCATATAGCCTCAGGTTCATTAGAAATTAATATTGATACTAATACTCAACTTACAAATAATCTTCACATTCTTTATGAAGCTTTACCTCGAGTCTAAAAAAGTATCTTCATCATCTTAGTTGAAAATTGCTAGGGCATTATAAAAATGTCTTATGACAGTTCTTATCTGTATAGTAGGAAATAGTGGTACCTGAAGTTCTGTTTATCATTTGCCAAATTCTTTTAAAAGCTACAAATTCTTTTTGCTCTTTGTATAACTTGCCTTCATCTTTGTTGTTACAGCACTGGGTACCAGTTTATTTACTATTCACCTGAAAACACAGCCAAAGCAAAAGAAGTTCTCAGCAACATCAATCAACTACAACCTCTCGTAGCAACCCATGCAGACCTACTGCTTAATTCTGCAAGCCAGCATTCTCCAGACAGCTTGAAGAATTCTTTAAAGATGCTTTCAGAAAAAGTAAGATCTAAATCATCACTACAGTCGGGAAAATGAAATACTCAAATCCCCACTGGTGTTGCTTTCTGCATACATTGCTTTTCGTAGCATCTGGAAATGTAAAATAGACTAGGTTAAAAAGTAGGCTTCAAAGTATTGCCATAGGATCAAAATGAATTGGCCTCCTTCTGTTTTCAAATCTTACTGAGCACTATTTTTTTTTTCTTAGTAGGAAATGTAACCTTTCATTGGTTAGTGTATATCTTCTTTTTTTCCTTGGAACCTTTTATTTTCTTTGCTTTGTGGTTTTATTAAATGAATTAAATTAGATTTTGAAAATTATTTTTCCCTAGTGATCACCTAATTTTTATGCATGTAAAACTGTACATTTGAATAGGAATGTCCCTTCCTTAGAAAGAAGAACTTCAAAGATTTATATCAATGTCAGGGTATACTTCCTCATCTTTAGTTTGATACCGGATTTTTGATACTGAATTTCCAGGCTCTTGGTCTTGGTGGTTCAAAGAATGAAGTGACGGACCACAGGATAGGTTTTATTCAACAGGTATAAGTGTTATAGCTCTTATAACAAGCCAAACCTCTTTGTAGAGTAGGATCAGCAGTAAGATAGGTTTTATAATACGAGTGTTACAGCTCTGACAAAGGAGCAAACCTCCTAGTAAGTGTTTACAGTTCTTACAAAGGAGCAAACCTCCTAGTAAGTGTTTACAGTTCTTACAAAGGGGCGAACCCCCTTGTGAGTGTTTACAGCTCTTACAAAGGGGCAAATCTCATAGAGCAGGATACAAGTGTTACAGAGCCAAACCTCTTTGCTGTTCTCCTGAGATCTGCCCAAGTCTGTGCTCAGGGTCTCTGGGCTTATATAGGGGCAGTTGTCTAATGAACTTTTGGGTCTTGAAAATAGACTAATCATGAATAGGTTTTGAAAATGGACCAATTAGGGATGCACTGGAGGAATCGCCAGAAGTCTACGTGAGAAGACAGCATGGCAGCAGTGTCTTTCCCCGCATGTGTTCGGTTCTTTTGGCTACTGGAGCCTCTGTTGAGGGAGAGAAGCTCCCCCTTTTTCTCCAGCCTGCTGGTTTCTGTGCCAGCTTCTGCCAAGGCAGAGCCAGCAGGTCCTCTAGCACAGCTCTACTGGAGCCTTTGGTGGGGGAGGGAAGCTCCCATCCGTTTGCTCCAACCTGCCAGTTCCTCTGCCGGCTGCTGCCACCAAGACAGAGGTGGCAGGTCCCCAAGCCCCGCTCCGCTGAGCTGTCTGGGGCACCACTATTCCAGTATCAAGTTTGCTTTTATTATCTACCAGGAGAAGGTCCTAAAATTTTCCAGAAATATTTGTTATTTAAAAGTAATGGAGCCTAAGACTTAATTTTTCCAAAGGTGGCTTCTTTCTATATCTTCAGAAAGAAAAACAGTCTGGCATGGGGTAAATGCTCAATACCATCTTCTAGAACGAAATAGAGAACCTACACAGTAGAAAGAGAACCAAGAGAGGAAAAGACAAATTACAGCTTGATTTGAAATATAAACTAAATATCCCGGATTCCAATTTCACTGTGCTATCCTTCACCTGTGCATTCTAAGGACACCATGTACTTTATTACGACACACTTCCAATAAATATGCACTTGAAGAAACCTCCAGGAGAAAATTCTCATCATTCTAGAATAAGACAGCAGTGTAGTTTTCCACTTCTCTGAAGAACAGATTCATAGAACTATGGTTCTTATCCCTGTCTGTATTTTTTATTCAGCTGTGTGAATTCATAAAAATAATAATACCTTACATGTATTTAACATGTTAGTTTAAATGGTACAGTTTTATACATTTTTTCATAGAAGAAAACTAACATTCATTTTCATTAAAAAATAGCTAAAATCTATTCAGAAAGGTTAAGTAAATTGTCTAGTGAATTAAGTGAAAAATCAAAACTCAAGACCTCCAGTTCAAAATGCAGCGTCCCCTTCTGGCCAGAAAAGGTGCCTTCATCATGAAGAGAAAGGAAAATGTTGACCCAAATTTTACAAATACCTACTTTGTGTCAAATAATGCAAGCGACTTCATGCCTCATGTTACTTAATTCAATCTTTGTAATTGTGGGAAACTTGTTATCTTTATTTCACATGGGAAAAGCCTAAAGCTCAGATAATTTTTTTTAAATGCACAAATTCAAGAAGCTAGGTCAATCCAGGATTCAGATAAAACTTGGTTCCAAAGCCAGGTCTAGGGGATAATAAAATGGAAGCTTGTTCTGGTATTCTCCATCTAATATATAGGTTTAGACATTTCCTTATTTAATTTTTAAAATTTTGTTAGACTATCTTCTCAGCAACACTTAAATATGTCTTTATAGCTCAGGAAAAAGGGAAAAGGAGAGGAAGTTGTTGCATATTGCACATAGTGAAATAATACAATTTCAGTTTGGTTCATTTCTTTTTGAGATTTATGGATGAGGTAAGATTTTCCTGGGTTCACCTAAGCTGAAAATTTTAGCAAATAGCACAGCAGTGCAGTGATTACAGAGCAGTATTTATATTCTCCTTGTGCACTGGGCAGAGATTTGTCATTTCATACATCATTTACAACTTGCTGCAGTGATCTGGGGGAGGAGGGCAGGTATTTTCTTCTCCTTTAATCCAGCATTGCTCCCACTTTCCCCTCTGCATTTCCCCTCTGAGTAGATAAGCTTTGTCTGCCAATCAATCTCTCAGCCCTTAAAAACGAGGTGATTTTTTTTTAAGTTGTAAACTGTTCATTCTTTTCAGAATTTATGCCTAGAATTTCAAAGAATTATCGAAGTTCATAGTTGTGTTGTAGTCTATAAAAATTATTAATAGCTCTGGGTTTGGAATAAAGTATGATTCACAAATTCAGCATAGTTGTAGTGGCATCTTCAATTTAAATATAATTTAACATTAACAGGATTTAAAATTTGAAAGTTTTGTTTTTAATTTTCAGGGACCTTGTATACATGAATTAAAGAATAAAAATCTGTTCTTCATTGATAGTTCTTTGTTTCATTTATTGAATCTGAACTAATGTGTTCAGAAAATAAGTACTTAGAGTTGTTGTCTTAGAGACTTATCCATAGAGTATATTCAGGATATAACAGGAATTGTCTGTATTTATATGAGGGAACAGTGAAGGTTTTATAGCCTTTGAGCACTTGAATGTGGAGAAGTTCACTATAGTAAAGTGGGGTGGCTAGGGAATGCTGTGAGGGCAGCCCCATGTGGTCAGGAAGGAGGCATTTGGTTTTTTGGAGATGGTGTCTCTCCCCTTAGGTGCCATCTTAACCAGAAAGGATAGTGACAAAATCATTATCAATTAAATATATGCTCAGAGTCCGAAAAAGATAGCAAAGGCAAGATAGAAACCCAACTTCTCTAACAGGGAGTATTCAGAGGAGTCTCAGAGTAGACAATATGTGTAGATCCAAAGGTACTTCACATCATCTCTACTGTCACTGAGAACCAAGCCACAGGGCCAGGCCTCCCCAGCAACATTCCATTCTTCTAAATACCCATCAACAGAAACAACAAACACAATTTATAAAAAGTAATAATATTTCCTAAATTCATATGATTTGCCAGACCCTATGCCTGACACAAAGGTTACAAAATGGAAAGAATAAGACTAGAAAGAATAAGACTAGAAAGAATAAGAATAAGACTGTTCTTAACAAGAAACTCATGATTCTCAGTGGTAATAGTTGTGCTGATGATGAATATGACTAAAATAACTAGTGGATGCTTCATGGTGTGAGGTAGAGTTATAAGGTCTTCAATTTTCATAATTCCATGAGGTACATAACTATTATTTTCAACATTTACTCTTCTTAATCCTATAAAGTAAGTATTGTTAGTATTCTCATTTTACAGTTAGGAAAACTGAGGTACAGAAATACAGAATAATGTTCTCATAATGTCATACCTTCTGTTTCTGGCTCCAGATGCTGTCAGCTTAACCACTATACTTATGTTCAAATGTACCATAAGTGTAATGTTTATACACAAGACTAAGGAAATGTGTGGTACAGGAAGAGAGTGTAGCTGAAATTTCACAAAAATGAATATATTTATAAATGTTTTATGGTGTAATATGCATAAATAGTTATATTGTAATTTTTAATTTCTACGTATGCCTTCTGATTGATGTTGGGTTTCATTGCTATATATTAGTTCATGAAAATATTAAAGAAATAATTTTATGATGTAGCGTACAAAGGGTAAGCTCTGAGTTAATCTGAATAATTCTAACAGAAAGACAAAGAATAGGACAGAATTTAAGCATAAGACAAAAAAGGTTAATATGCATAATAGAGTGAGATAAAAATGCATTTTCCTTTTCCTTAAATTAGAAGTATGCAATTCTATATAAATGCAAAAAAAAAAAACAAACACCACCACCACACAGGATATAGGTAATGTAAAGAAATTCAAACTGAAAAATAAGGTCCTACATATGGGTAGTGTGTAGGTATCTCTCACAGCTGAGAAATGCATGTGACATTCACTTTCAAATGCCTATCACTTTCTCCATTCCATTGAGATTGATAGACCTTGTTTAGAAAGTCGTTCTAATCCTCATCAAAACGCACTATTGAGCACTTAATAATGTGCGATATTGTACTTGATGCTATATGACAAATAGTACATAGACATGGCCCTTAACTTTTATAACCGAAGAATTTAAAAGAATGAGAGGTGTTTTACAATATTACCATTGTTAAATAGTTAAAAAATGAGTTATGCTACAAACAGTATTAGAGGATCTGTTCCGTCTATTGGAGATATCCTCACAGATTCTAATTCCCTAGTGACCTTTCCACCTCAATATATATACCAAAACATTCTATTATATTCAAATAAAGATAATATTATTCTAAAATTTAACTTAGGATTTTTTAAAGGAATATTCTGTTTTCATTAATAGCAATGCCAGTAAGTTAGTATGGCAAGAAGTTGAAGGCACACATAATATGGAGAAGAATATTGGTTATGTTAGTTACTTAGATACACATACTGAGAAGAAAGATTTCGTTAATCATCTTAAGCACCCATAGGTCTATGGCAATCCCAAAGTGAGAACTTAATAAGAAGAGGTTTTTTAAATTTGTTTTTATGGTTGGTGAAAGTACGTATTAGGGGTCTAAGAAAACTTAAGGATAACTAGTTTACATGAAAATGAAATTTAGTATTAGAACTTATGTTTCTGGTTTTCCACAGTCTACTTTAAATGGTAAGCATTTAATTAGCTGGGTCAGAGATGAGATTAAGAAGGAAATTACCAAATTTTTGGAAAAAAACAATAATGAAAACACGAATTATCAGAACCTCTGGGATACTGCAAAGGCAGTCCTAAGAGGGAAATTTATAGCACTGTAAGCCTTCCTCCAGAGAACAGAAAGAGACAAAGTTAATAACTTAATGGGACATCTCAAACAACTGGAAAAGGAAGAACATTCCAATCCCAAACCCAGCAGAAGAAAGGAAATAACCTAAATTAGAGCAGAATTAAATGAAATTGAAAACAAAAGAATTATACAACAGGTTAATAAATCAAAAAGTTGTTTTTTTGAAAAGGTCAATAAAATAGATAAACCTTTGGCCAACCTAACCAGGAAAAAAAGAGTAAAATCTCTAATTTCATCAATCAGAAATGGTAATGATGAAAGAGCAACAGACTCCTCAGAAATTGAAAAAAATCCTTGATGAATGTTACAAGAAACTTTATTCTCAGAAATATGAAAATCTGAAGGAAATTGACCAATACTTGGAAGCATGCCACCTTCCAAGACTTAGCCAGAATCAAGTGGAAATGTTGAACAGGCCTATGTCAAGTTCTGAAATAGCATCAACTATATAAAATCTCCCTAAAAAGAAAAGCCTTGGACCAGATGGCTTCATATCAAAATTCTACCAAACCTTTGAAGAGGAACTAGTACATATATTACTCAACTTCTTCCAAAATATAGAAAAGGAAGGAATATTACCCAACACATTCTATGAAGCAAACATCACCTTGATCCCTAAGCCAGGAAAAGACCCAACAAGAAAAGAAAAGTATAGACCAATATCACTAATGAATATTGATGCAAAAACATTCAACAAGATCCTAACAAACAGAATCCAGCAACACATCAAACAAATTATGCACCATGACCAAGTGGGTTTTATCCCAGGGTCTCAAGGCTGGTTCAATAATCGTAAATCTATAAGTATAATCCATCACATAAACAAATTAAAAAACAAAGACCATATGATTCTTCAATTGATGCAGAAAAAGCTTATGATAATATCCAGCATCCCTTCATGATCAGAACACTGAAGAAAATTGGTATAGAAGGGACATTTCTTAAACTGATAGAGACCATCTACAGCAACCCACAGCTAATATTGTATTGGAGTTAAATTGAAATAATTTCCGTTCAGATCAGGAACCAGGAAAGGTTGTCCATTGTCTCCATTGCTCTTTAACATTGTAATGGAAGTCTTAGCCATTGCAATTAGACAAGAAAAGGTGATCAGAGGTATTCGTAAGGGTCAGGAGAGATCAAACTTTCACTCTTCACAGATGATATGATTGTATATCTGGAAAACACCAGGGATTCTACTACAAAACTCTTAGAAGTGATCAAGGAATACAGCAGCATCTCATGTTACAAAATCAACACTCATACATCAGTAGCCTTTATATATACCAACACATATATAACTTCTTTGGTACTACTGTGAATGGAATAGAATCCTTGACTTTTTTCAGGCAAAGAAGATGAAATATTTGGGAGTTCAGCTAACAAAGGACATGAAAGATCTCTATAAAGAGAACTATGAAACTCTAAGAAAAGAAATAGCTGAAGATATTAAAAAAGGAAAAACATGCCATGCTCATGGCTAGGAAGAATCAACATTGTTAAAATGTTCATATTACCCAAAGCAAGATACAATTTTAATGCAATCCCTATTAAATCTCCACTATCATACTTTAAAGATGTCAAAAAAAAAAACTTCATTTTATATGGAATCAGAAAAAACCTGAATAGCCAAGACATTACTCAGGATTAAAAATAAAGCAGGAGGAATCATGCTACCAGACCTTAGACTATACTATAAATTGATAGTGATCAAAACAGCATGGTACTGGCACAAAAACAGAGAGGTAGATAGATGTATGGAACAGAATAGAGAATCAAGAGATGAACCCAGCTACTTACTGTTATTTGATCTTTGACAAGCCAATTAAAAACATTCAGTGGGGAAAAGATTCCCTATTTAACAAATGGTGCTAGGTGAATTGGCTGGTGACCTGTAAAAAACTGAAACTGAATACCTCTCACGATTAACTAAGACTAACTTCAGACATGAAACTATAATAATTCTAGAAGAAAGTGCTGGGAAAATTCTTGAAGAAATCAGCAATTGAAGCAACATCAAAAATACACTAGTGGGACTTGATCAAACTAAAAAGCTTCTGCACAGCCAAGAACACAGTAAGTAAAGCAACCAGACAGCCCTCAGAATGGGAGATAATATTTGCTGGTTATGTCTCTGACAAAGGTTTAATAACCAGAATCCACAGAGAACAGAAACATATTAGCAAGAAAAGAATAAGTGATCCCATCTCAGAGTGGTCAAGGGACTTGAAGAGAAACTTCTCTGAAGAAGACAGGCACACAGCCTACAGACATATGAAAAAATGCTCATCCTTAATCATCAGAGAAATGCAAATCAAAACTACTTTGAGATATCATCTAACTCCAGTAAGATTAGCTGACATCACAAAATCCCCAAACCAGAGATGTTGGCGTGGATGTGGAGAAAAGGGAACACTTCTACATTGCTGGTGGGAATGCAAACTAATACATTTCTTTTGTAAAGATGTTTGGAGAACACTTAGAGATCTAAAAATAGATCTGCCATTTGAGCCTACAATTCCTCTAAGTATATATCCAGAAGACCAAAAATCACATTATAACAAAGATATATGTACTAGAATATTTATTGTAGCCCATATTCATAATTGCTCAGTCATAGAAGAAGCCCAAGTGCCCATCGACCAATGAATGGGTCTATAAATAGTGGTATATATACACCATGGAATATTATTCAGCCTTAAAGAAAAATGGAGACTTTACCTCTTACATGTTTACATGGATGGAGCTGGAACATATTCTTCTCAGCAAAGTATCTCAAGAATAGAAGAAAAAGTATCTAATGTACTCAGTCTTACTATGAAACCAATTTATAGCCCAAGAAGAAGAATAAAGGGGAAAGGGAGGGGAGGGTAGGGGAGAGGATGGTTGAAGGGTGAGTAGTTGGTGGGACCACACCTATGGTGCATCTTACAAGGGTACATGTGAAATTTACTAGGTGTAGAATATAAATGTCTTAACACAATAACTAAGAAATTGCCTTGAAGGCATGTTGACCAGTTTGATGAAAGCATTTCGGATTGTGTATAAAACTAGCACATTGTACCCCAAGGATTGCATTAATGTACACAGCTGTGATTTAATTAAAAAAAGAAGAAGAAATAAGTAATATTATAAAATAAACAAAATTTCTGTTCATTAGAAAATTAGAGAATAGGAAAAATAAAATCAAGAAAGGTTTAAATGGTTAAAAAATAACATTAAGAATGAGATTGAGGGCAGTGCCTGTGGCTCAGTGAGTAGGTGCCGGCCCCATATACCAAGGGTGGTGGGTTCGGCACCAGCCAAACTGCACCAAAAAAATAGCTGGGTATTGTGGCAGTGTAGTCCCAGCTACTCAGGAGGCTGAGGCAAAAGAATCACCTAAGCCCAAGAAATGGAGGTTGCTATGAGCTATGACGTCACAGCACTCTACCAAGGGCAACAAGGTAAGACTCTGTCTCTTAAAAAAAAAAAAGAAAGATTTGCCTTGGAGGTTTGGAAACAAGTGCCTTTAAATCTCTACTTGGGAACTGATCTATGCATGCATGAGAATAAACTTTCCTGATCCAGGGGCAAAAATACCAGAAATAAGCAGATAACAACAATTCCTGGTGGTGACACAAGACTGGTAATAGTTCATCTTCTTACTGGCAAAATAATAGGCCTTGTAAATTGAGTAGAGCCTGTGGAAATGAATAGTCTTGTAGTGAGTCTGAATTAGTCCTAGATTAAAGGCTGCTCTTGATTTAACAGAGCTTTAAAATTAGGCTTGACAGGATCCCAAAGATTCCAAGTAATTTGACACCTGAGTATCCGACATTATTTAAATCTGGCAACCAAGAATGTAAAATTATGTAAAACCCAAATGCTTGCCATCTAATATATAGAAAATATACAATAAGTAGGAAAATATGATCCATATCCAAAAGAAAAATTAAAGGATATAAACAGATCCAGAAATGACAGAGAAAATTAAATTAGCAGGTAAGGACTTTAAAATAACATTTGTAAATATGCTCCATATATTTAAGAAATTAGAGAAAAACCTGACCAAGATGAAGAGAATATTGTAAGAGTTTAAAAATAATTAAACAGATGCAAGAGTCTGTATTTTAATATTGATGGCCTTTGGATATACAACCTGAAAGAAAGTAAAATTAGTTGAAGATAATTAAACCAACCAGTAAGGAGCCTGTGGGAAGTATCCCACCTGGACTGTAGGAAAGATCTTAACTGGGACTAGCTGTGGGAATACTTTTGATTATTGGGAAGGTACAGAATCAGAAGAAACTAATGACTAATCCAGCAAATGGATGTTACTGAGGATGATTCAGAAGTCCGGACTCTGAGTTCCTGAATAGTAATGACACCACTTAGGTAGAAAATCTGGGAAGAACAAATTTACTAAAGCAAAACAAAACGAAAAAAACTGGAGTTCAAACTGGGGCTTCTAAACTCAAGGGATTTTCAGAGAAAACAGTTGATAGAGCTGATTCAAGAGATGGATAGAGATGGGTTTTAGAGACCTTTGATGCCACTTGAAGCTGTGAGAAAAAAAATTCCCACGCCAACTAAATTAAATGCTTTTGAGGAAGCAAAAGTCCGTTGGGGCTCACTTATCAAGTTTGGGGTGACAAAAGAATGAGGAGTCAAAAGGTCAGTCAAGAAAGAGGAGTCTTAAGAAGGTTGTAGTTCAGAGTTTCCAAATGAGCTCCCATAGGAGTGTCATATGTAATTTTGTGCAAACTGGGAAACCTTTATCCAAGGTGAAGTGGTTAAAATATATGAGCTTCCTAGTGTCAGTTAGCCTCCTGGCTGCTAGGCTCCATGTTCTTTCTGTTGAGGGAGGTTGAAAGCACATTAATGCACTCATGACAGAGTATAGGTCAACTTCTCTATCAAATATCAATTAAAATATATCAAATATCACAACAGGATTTTTTCTTGTACATGATTACTAAAATACTTATCACTTGCTTATACCATTGGCTACTTCTGTATCATAGACAGCATCAGCCATTTCCTTAATTTTTTTTTTTTTCAGTAAGAATAAGAAGATTCCAAATAGTGTGGGACTTTGCTAAATTCTTTGAGATCTGTAGCTGAAAAAGAGTGGTTTTAAATGAACATGCCCTAACTATTCCTCTGCCATTAATATTCAGAAAACTAGGAAATTCTCTTCCCTTATCCCCAGGAGAAGTAATTTTTAGTCATTTTATACTTGCTGATTATTCTGTGTGTTGCTTTGAAGAATAGTTGTATGGGGAGACGAATTGGAAAAATGTCAGTAAAGCTGGAAAACATATCATTTCTAAGATGGCATTTCTCTTTCATTTTCTAAAATCAAAAATGAAATAGATGTGCCTTGGGGTCAGAGTGGTTTTTTTTTTTTTTTTTTACTATATTATTAAGCTGATGTTTTAAACAATTGTTTTGCCTACCCTTATGGTGACATTTAGCTAGCCTTTCATGTTGCATTTATTATAGTCCAAGCTGGGTCGGAAAAAAGAAAAACGTTTTTAGAAAGTCAGTAGCAACTTGGACCCATGGTCAAATCTTTTTCATGCTCTTATCTTCCCCAGTATCATTCTCAGTTGTAAGAGCAGCAATACAGTGGTTTTCTCTTATCACTAGGGGATATATTCCAAGACCCCCAATCGATGCCTGAAAGGCTTGATAGCACAAAGCCCTCAATATACATTTTTTCTTATAAAGACATATCTTTATAAAGTTTAATTTGTAAATTTGACACAGTAAGAGATTTAAAACAAGAACTAATAAAATAGAATGAATATAACAAGGTTCTGTAATAAAAGTATGTGAATGTGTCTATGTGGCTTCTCTCTCTCTTTCTCTCTCTCAAAACATCTTATTGTTCTTAACCTTCTCATGATAACATATGATGATACTGTGCCTGCTGTGATAAGATGAAATGAGGTAAATGACATAGGCATTGTGACATAGCTCTCTGATATAGAATTAGGCTATTATGTAGGAGTTACTTGAACACAAGTCCTGAGGTACTGTGAATCTCAATCTCATAACCAAGACAGCTACTAGGTTACTACGGGATGGGTAGTAGATACAACATGGGTACACCTGACAAAGCGATGATTCCTGTCCTATGTAGAGAAGATCACAACTTAAGACTTAGGCATTATTTCTGAACTATTTCATCAAATATTTTCAAACTGAGGTTGACTGAGGGTAACTGAAACCATGGAAAGCAAAAGTACAGATAAGGTGGGACTACTGTATAAAGCTGTGTTGGGGATTAAGGGATTACATTTATGTCCCCAAGCTGATTTATTTATTTGAGTCAGAGTCTCCCTGTGTCGCCATTGGTAGAGTGCCATGGTGTCACAGCTCACAGCAACCTCAAACTCTTAAACTTAAGTGATTCTCTTGCCTCAACCTCCCAAGTAGTTGGAACTATAGGCACCCGCCACAATGCCTGGCTATTTTTTGTTGCAGTTGTCATTGTGATCTGGCCCAGGCCAGGTTCAAACCTGCCACCTTCAGTGTGTGTGGCTGGCGCTATAACCACGCGCTATGGGTGCGGAGCCAACCCAAGCTGACTTATTTTGATTGTAAAACATCTAGGGTCCACACTGGTCCATATTACTGAATAGTGCTCATCAAATAGGGTAAGACTTGTTTTTTTACACCACATGGATATTGCAATGGAATATTTAGGTATTTTCTAACAAAATATTATTGTATGAACTGGTGATTCAGAGAGTTCCCAAGGAGTCAAATTTTCTCAGTACAGACACAAAATGAAATTTCAGGTAGTATTCTACTTAAGATTTTGTGCCTCATTTTCTGTAATCAAGAGACATTCTGGGTTGTAAAATGGCAAGAACCCACTGCATCATCTCCTTTGCCTTTGGTGGTAAATCAACTCAAATGAGATTTGAATAAATGATGTGGAATCTCTGTGTGTTCATGCTGTGGGAAGAAAATGATGGTGATTACAAGTACGGGAGAAGATTTCATTGGGTATGAATAGATATTTAGCTACATAGTAATTATGTGAGTATTGTGAAGACTGGAACAGTAGTAGCAAAAACTCACAGAAGGCAAGCTGTTTTGCTCTAAAAATAAATCCAGAGAACTTATTGGAACCATCAACAGAGAAATAGTTTAGTTAAGCTGAATGGGAGTAGATTCACGTCTTTAATATTTAAATTCACGTTGATGGGTACATTCATGCTATGTGAGAAATTATGTAAATAACATGTTTCCTCATTTTGCTATGACTACACTGACTTGTTTGAGTACTGTCTCGCCAATTTTTTCATCAGCATTTTCATTATATCTTCCATTCTCATTTTAACATTCCATTGTGAAGATCAATGAATACTTCTTTTTGTGCTTTTCTAATATCAGCTGCCTTCTTATTTTGTTTTCCTAATTTATCCAAAATATTTCCTAATCTTTTATTCTTATATATTCTGTTTTTTCATGTGTTTCTTTTACCTTCAAAGTGGCTTCAATATGATTATAAATCAACAGAATCTTTAATATAGTCAATAACATTTAGCTAGAAAGATATACACGGGCGATTGTGGTCACACTTAATTATAAACTGATAGATGTTTAAAAGACCTGGGTAGTTGAGGTTAGGAAGGTGAGGAAGAAGGGCAGAAACATCTAGTTGGTGGTGGGTGGTGAATAGTACGGATTATGGAGAAAAGCTACTGACTTTGTCCGAAAATTTTGGATCTGTTCCACCTGTGCTCCCAGTAAGCTGAAGGCCCTGAGACATAGGACTACACATCTTTCTTGGTGTTTTTATCTGATTAATTAAAAGTTCAACTTAAAGAACCCTTTCAGCTCTAGAATTTTATGATTTCCTGCAAAGGCATAACTAGACAGATGTGGCAGTCTTATAAACTGTTTTCCACATGGTTTAACTGGTTTTCTTCAAATGCTGAGACTCACAACAGGAAGATTTAGAGATAATTGAGTAACCGCTAGTTAGGTGTGGAAGAGCACCAAGAAATAATTGCCTTGAGTTACCGTCAGCATTATATCCAAGGATGTCTCATTAAATGGTGATTATATCAATTATTATTCAGTATAACGCTGTAAGTTAAAGGGGCCCTTCCTTACAAATTACAGAGCATGAATATGTGAACAATATGGGTCATTGCTTGACTTATTTCTGTAATTTGAACAGATTGTTAGGCCACGTGCATGAGAAGTGTACTATAATACAGAAAATCAGTTACTGCACCCTTCAGGCTATTACAGGGCAAAGCTATTTGCAGTCAGGAAATTGCAGAGTAAAGCTGTGAAGTTCTTTATTATTGGGAAGGCTTCATTACTGTAGTACTTAGTAGATGTTTGTCACCAACTTATGAAATCTACTACACCAGGTTTCTCAGTAACCTCATTAACACCAAGCTTAACTGAAACAATTGGGTGGAGGAGACCATTTGGGGGTGATAATGAGGAGCAGAAGCTCCATGTCATCATGAAGAAGTGCCTGTGTCATCTCTACTACTGAGATCTGTCCATAATGCTAAAAAAAAAAAAAAAAGTCCTGTGACTATTTTTTGAAAATATTTCTCTTGCTTTCTATAGCCTTCAACTCTGCTTAAAATACAATTTCATACTATTTTTAATTGCACACAAACTTTATGGCCACTCTGCATAAATTGTACATAATCTGATTACATTTTCTTTTGAGATGTGTTTCAAACTACTTGAAAGGTGCAGCAGGTAGATATATGTTGTTCAAATGATAATCCCCAGGAAAATTCATCTCCCAAGACAGGATTTAGAACTAAAAGGAAGGAGGTCAAGGAGACAGATGGTGTTTATAGTGCATTAAGAAACCTCAGCATTAGCTTTAAAACAGGAGGACTTAGGGCCTTGGCAGCTCCCCAAAACCAAACTGTTTTTCATTGATTAGTATGAATCATTTTCTCTCTTTGCTGTCTGTACTTTTTCCACCATACGCCCCACTTAAGTACCGACAAATCTGCAATTGACCTTCTCAAAGCTCTATACTGAGAGGCCTGTTACGGTGTTTCTAATCTTTATCAATTTCCTTCCAGACAGAGCTTTTTGTACACGCCTTCAAGGATCAGCTGGTCAGGAGTGCTCTTTTAGCACTGTATACCGCGAGGCCAGGAGGCATCCTTAAGAAACCGCCTTCTCCTAAGAACAGGGCAGAGGAAAGCAGTCCCCCAGACCAACCCCCGCCGCCAATGGGAAGGCAGGACTCCATACCACATCACTCAGACTACGATGAGGAGGAGTGGGTAAGTCTCTTGCACATTACTTGCCTCTCAATTTCTCAGTGGTTTACCATGAAAAATAAAGCAAGAATTACAAGAAAGCTCTGCTTAACAAAAGAAAAAAAAGAAAGTCATCATTAGTAGAAACAAAAATATCTTTAGGGACAAATAATATTTGGAATTTGTGTTTCTGATCAGATTTATTTGGTAGAAAATTTATTTTCTACCAAATAAATCATGTGTATTACCAAGAGTGTATCATCAAAGCAAAGTGCCACAATTACTAGTCTATTTTCCTTTATTTATTGCCAAGCCATATTAATATTGTTTTGTAGAAAAATAGTAAAAAAAAAAAAATCATCTGTTTTACCACTGCTTGGATGCAACAAGTATTTTCATTGTTGCAATGCAGTGTTTTAGTTCTGGGTATACTTTTAACAAAGTATGTTTAAATGACAATGAACATAGAGATCTCATAAATCCCTCGGGCTTGTGATTCCGTGATTAAATTGAAGACACTGCTCTAGATGCTCTGACATTGACAGAAGGATGGCCCCATAAAAAGACCTAGGGAAAAAAAGGCTGGTAAACATGAATAAACAAATTAAACAAACAAAGTCAGAGGAGTTCTAGTTGGGCAGAGAAGGATGGGAGGAGCACAAAGATGCAGGCTGGTGGTGGGTTAGTAATGATCTCAGATACAGAGAAATTATCTGAGCCTCAAAGTATATGCCATCACACACACACACAAACCAAACCTTTACTGTATCATATGTTTAACCAAACTTTTGTTTTAAAAATGACTGTTCTACCTGCAAAAGATCTTAAACTTTTAGTTGACAATTGCTGTTCTTGCCACACTAGTATATAAGAGTGTTTGGGGAAATAAATTACTTGAAAAGCACAGGTCTCTCAAAAAAATTGCCATCTAAAGGGCTGTGAGGTGTGATGCCTTCTCTTTCATTGGTAAAATTTCTGTCATGGAAAGGACAGAGCTGGGCCCCAAGAGGTAAATGCTGACTAAGTGTCTGTTGGTGCTGATTAAGATTACGTTTCTCCCACTGAAGCATTTTCAAAAGAGCAAATCTAATACTTCTCCCTTTTACCCTTCTTGCTCAATTTTTTTCACAGCTGCAAGGCGTGCACACTTCTTAACCTCTCTAAAGTTCCATTTTCTGAACTGCAAAATGAAAATAACAGGCCCTGTTCTGCTTAGCTCTGAGGGTGGTCAGGAGAGAAATGATTTACCTGTGTGATGATGTTCTGTGACCTGACATGGCCCAGCATATTCATTATATTACCTGGATATTATTGTTATATATTTTCTTTTTTAATAAATGAAAATTACATAATCTAGTTATTAGTATCAGTATTATTCCTAGAGAGAATGGGGAAACTGGATACATCATAAAATGTGGAGGGTAAATTTCAGAGTTTGGGTGTAAATGGAAGTTATATTTTATTTAATTACACATACAATGCAGTGTTAACCTTTTGAAAAAAATTACCATTTTGTATTTAATCGAGTGAGAATTTTGGAATTGGGTATCTTTTGTTCTCATCCTCTTTACCTCACCATGTTAGGCAAATCCTCCCCCACACCTTGACCTTCTCCTCCTGTTCAGAATCGCCCCTGCCTTCTCCCTCCTTGTTTCCTTTTTTTAAGTTAACTTTTGAGATCTTCAATTGAGCAGATGCTCCAGATGGGAAGGTAAAGATGCTAGATGTTTTCTACTTGGAGCTGAGAGTCTGGTGGTAGATAAAACTATTTTAATAAATAGTTATCAAATGTGTCAACAAGGGGTGGGAGAGAGAGATGATAGAAGCTAGCTTCTGGTAATTTGACTGCAACTTGAAATTTTAAATACTGAACTGTCTTATGATGGCACAGAAGGAAGCAAGTGGGAAGTGTATCATTAGATAAGAAGGTTACAGAGAGCTGTTCCCTTCGTTTGTTGTTACTGAGCACCTGTTCTGCGGGATTCACTGTGCTACATGCTGGGGACACAGGGGAACCACACAGGGCCTCAGGGCCTCCACCGTCTATGTAGGGCTTTAGAAAAATAAGTGACATTTACAGTGCGGTGTTAGGAGAGTACTTGGTATACAGCAAGAACATGCAGTAATGCTGGGACTTCTAGAGGTAATTCTGGAAATATAACTGTGAGTAGAAATTAATCATTCAAGAAAAAGAATGGGATGATTTTTTTTTAGAAGGACCATGATAGCTGACATACAGAGAGAGGTAGTTGGCGTGTGGGAGGGAAACATTATTATTAATTTACTTTATTTTAAAGTGAGTGAGAAGTCTGAGCATGTTTGTATTCCAAAGTCCATTTGGACGGCACAGAAGTGATAATTGATAGAGCAATGTCCTTACAAGAGAAGGAAGAAAATGAGCGTGAGTGAGCAAGTGGAAGGAGGGGTCTTAGGCAGACAGGCTCTATTCTGCTGCCGCCAGCACAGAGCAGAAGATGGATTTGACTTTTGTTGGGGGTCAGGGCTAGATGGCTGCTTTATCTGTAAAGTAGAATCATGTGCTACGAGAAGAACATGGGAAGGACTGGGGGAAGAGAGTGGTGAAAGTTTAATTAGGCACGAAAGCAACGGGTAGCTAAGCTTATCAGCAACTTTGAAAAAAACTGGGAAATGTTCCAGTTCTTGCGACGGCCCAGCCAAGGTTGAAGTGTCTGTGTGTGTGGTTGTTGGCTCACCCTTGATCATTCTGCTAGGAACACTTCACTTCTCTTTACACTAGGAATGAATGTCTTGCTGATTTTTTTTTTTTTCCAGTTGAGGGAGTGTCATTTCATTTTCTCTTTATTTCTTTCAAAGGCAGAAAGAGTAAGGTAGTAGTAAGGGTGGTCTTCTTTCTCTGCGTCACTCTTCCTATCATTTCTGAAACTACTCCAGAACCCATTGTTTCTAGAAAGCATAGGAATGCTTTGTCTAATTTATCACAAATGAGGAACATCTTTCTCACTCAGAAACATTACTTCTTATTCTCTCCTTTTAATATAATTTTACTTTTTGTGCAAACAGTAATCAAGTTTGATTGATATATAACATTCTCATTGTTTTTCCCTAGCCATCACTTTCTATGAAAAGGATTCCTTCAGCAAGGGATGGAAATCTCTCATAAAAAGACAAAAAATATTTTATCAGAGTCATAACCATTTAACATTTCTTTTCAAAGCTTTATCTAACTTTGATGAATTGAGTAAATCCAAAGAAAATGTAGCTAATTGAAGATGCCTTGAGAGAATGTGCTATTAAATGAATTGGAAATAGAACTTTATGTATCCCTTTTCTTAATTAGCTGTTAGAAAAGTTTCAGTGCTCATTGCAAGTCTATTCAACTTCTGGAAGTAGTTCAGTGTTTTCAATTAATTTAATTCAGTTTCCTTCATGTCATATGACATAGTCACTGATCATTAAGTTGGCTTATGCTTACAAATAAGTTTACAATAGCTCTGTGTTTAAAAATTGCATTTTATATAATTTCTGATAGTGACTGTAATAATTATCTAACTTGAACAGTTGCATTTAGCTTCTAATAAATATTATGGAAATGAATATATGTTAGTAAATTACACTTGAGTCTTCCTCTGCTGGTACATGTAAATTTTCTTTTGAGGTCAAGAAGGAAAATCTCTACTCACTGTAAATCAGTATGAAGCTGTTCTGTCTTTTCAACTTGTTTGTTGACAGAACTGATGATATATGAATCTGGATAATAATTATCTAGTCAATGTGGTAAAGACTGAAACTAAAATGAATGCTTACAAAAATTATTATTTGCTAAATTGTACTTATTGAATAATTAAATGCTTTAAGGGTTTATTTTCCTGTAAAGTTTGTAAACAATAAAATCCCAAAGGAATATTTGGGATTTTTATGACAATCTGTGCCATAAAGTAGACTAACACAGCATTCTTCATCTTTTAGCCGGTAAAGATAACATACTGCTTTTCTTTCTCTATATCTCTATAACAGATGCTTTCAGCAGCTGGGATTCCAAGATTAGTTTGCCCAAAATATGAAAGCATGTCATCTCACCAAACTATTAAGCTGACCTAGTTTTTGTGGCTCCCAGTAATTCTACTATTCTCTAGAGCACTGTGATTTAATTTCAATATTACTATACTGATGGGTTTACGGCTAAATCTGCTTACCTCTATTCAAATAAATTGTTAAAACAATTCATGATTCTTTATATTCTGATACATTCTAGAAAATTGCAGAACTGAAGACCTGTTCTTATTATTTAGGCATACCCAAAATTTATTTTTAAATTGAACCATATTAGGCAACATTTCAGCATCCAAATTACCTAATTAATTCCACTCTTTATGTTTCAAACACAAATCAAATTTTACATTTTAGTTTTCATTCTTAAGCTGGAAGAACAGTTGCTATTTCTTATTATAGCACATGTGTTTATGTCACATAATTAAAATAAATGATCCATATTAATACATAATTTTTAATAATTTTATAGATTTTAGAAACAATAGCACAAATTTATGGTGATATTATGTCAAACATCCTGTTCATAAAATCTATATATAACCTAAAAAATTTTTAGGTATTTGGCAACTCAGTAATACCAAAGATTGTGTTTTAGATTAAGATGTCTATGAACCACCTTCTAATATGTTATTTATCAAAATCATGCAGTTCATTTTTGTGCTATACCTTTCTCTAAGGATGTCTGCTGCTAGGGTGAGTATTTAAGCTTGACAGGAGTACTGAAGTGCTATCTACAGTGCAGTAATTGGTTACAGCGAGCATAGATATTTGCAAAACACTGCTAACTGTTGAGGACAAAATATATTTATTTAGCGGGGTACCTCAGGCAGAAGAGTGATCTATATTGTCACTTTTTTTGGCTACCTACTTGGCATATGTTAGCCCTTACTTGTAGAGAGGGAAAAAAAACAAAGAACATTCATATATAATGCAGAGTTACCTACAAAAATTGCTATTGGAAAGGGATTTTGTTCAGTTTCTGACTGGTCAGAAATATTTTATATGAAACCACTGACCTGATCTTAATAGAAAGGAAATAAATAATTTTCATTCTTTACTGGTAATTAATTCTTACAGACTGTTCAATACTAACCTAGGCTTCAACTTTTACAAAGCAACACCTTGTAACTTAGTTACCTAGTGAGTATTATGTCTGCTAAAACATGGCATTAATTTCCAAATGTTGTAAATGATAGATATTTATAGATGTGTGTGTGTCTGTTTTCTTTCAATTTTAAATAGTTTTGTATAATGAAATGTTACTCTTGCATTCCATGACTACACAACCCAGGGAACGCTGAATTATACTCAGTTGTTTTTGTGTAGGTTTCTTCCATGTGTTTATGAAGCTCCTTGAGGCCAGGGCAAAGCCTTCTTCGCAGTTGTATCCTCGCAGTTCGTGGAGCACTAGCACACAAAAGGGACTCAATACATATTTGTAGGATAAATTAATGACCTTGAAGTGTGTCCACACATTGTTATTATTGTCTTCTTAGTTTGAAACACAGAATATTTAAGTGTAACATGATTCTACACTATGTCTGATACCTTTCCCACCATTAGAATTCATGATTTCTTTTGAAGAGTTTATGTTTCCCTTCTGGTGCAAAGTCCCCAGTTATTTCTCTTTTTATTTCTTATTGCCTAGTGTCTTAATCAACTCTAAGATGACTAGTATAGCCATCTTCAAAATATATCCCCTCTCTAGTGTGTATTTGTCAGTATCTTAATCAACTCTGTGGGGATTATTCAAGTTATCTTCAAGATGTCTCTAAACATAGGAAGTGGTAAAAATCCAAGATAGATGTAGAGCATTAGCAATGACCAAAGCTAAAAACATAACTAATTAAGGCCTTCAGAACCTCCAGAATCTAAGTGGTGGAAGTTTTAAGTTTATATATATATGATTATTCATTTGCACATTCCAAAGGTCTTAGTTACACAGAAATAATTTCTTTAGATGTTTCTCAGCAAATGTAAATCAAAAGCAACTATTTTTCTCTTGTCTCAGTTTTTTTCCCCATGTTTTTATCCCTAAGTCACACACATTAGAGTTGTCTGGTTTTGTTAATATTTTAATGTGGAGGGAACATTCAAAGTACTCACTCTCACCAACAGAAAGGACATATGAAGGTAGGGGATTGGACCAGTTGTTCCTTATATGGCAGCTGAATGTATTCTATCATCTGTTTTCTTGATGGATGAGGAACATTCCTGAACTTCTCCAGTCCATTTCACCCAAGAGAAATGTGCTTTGAATACTTATCCAATATTGAAGCCTACAAAAGGTGATTAAGCAAAGTTCATGACTGTCCATTAAAATGCACAAATGTTCTATTAAAGAAAAGAAACCCCAAATGAGATCTTTATGTGCATGCATATTCATGAAATCCTGCCAATTTCTAGATTTTCCCACATGCACTTAATACTTTCACCTTCAGTTCTCTGTTTTACATCTAACAGAGTGTTTTATCCATACTCGTTGGATGTATTTCTCAGAGTTGATCTAAGAATAAGTGTGAATGGATGGATTTGCTAAATCAGCAGCTCATCCTCCAACCCAAACCTGCATTTTTAATAGAGATATTTTATTTCTTTAATGGAATGAAATAATGTAATGATTGTGTAAAATAATGTAATGGTTTCTGTGGCCTTATGTTAAATGTGATCAAACCCCTCGCACACTTTCCAGACTTTTATAATGCCTATTTCAATGTCAGATATTTTCATGTGGCTGTGTGAATAGAATGTGTGAACTTGTAAACATACTTCAGAAATTTATGATGTATTCAAATCAAGGGCCCTCAAACCTTAATGTATTCTATTTATGAATAATGAGATATTATTTCCTACATAGAATTTTTTGAAACTCCAAAATTTAGTGAATAAGTAGAGGAAATGCTGAGGTGTAGACAGGCAGACTATTGATTTGCTATATCAAGGTAAATGCAGTACAGAAAAATCATCTTTAAAAATGACTGTACTTAGCACATGAACTGATAATACCATACAGTTCAACCAGTGTTCCAATATCTAATGGTGTGCAGATAACATTCAGTTACCACTTTAAAATTAAAAGCTTTAGTTAATCAGTGGAATTTTCCCTTAATTATTAAACAAATGCTTTATTTAACATTTTCATTGAATCAAAAGCTTTAGCATGATATGACATTTATTGGGGTGAAATCAGCCATGCCATATTATGTGCTTGGTTCTAATCTCAATTTGAAGATGCACATAGTAAGAACTTTTTGTAGTTGTGCCATGATTTCTTTTAACTCCTAAACAGAATGTTGTTAAGTCAATCAATAGATGTTTGTTGAGTGTAATGTGCTGCAGTGCTCTAGAGACTTAGTGAAATCTGATCTTAACAGCCCTATTATCTAATTCAAGTGAGACAATTAGCAGTCGTAAAACAACCAGAGAAATTTAAAGATATTTCAAGGATGTAGGTGGTTGTGTGATGCATGTTACATATGCCAAAAAATATTTAGAAAGAAGTTATGTGGCAGTTGGAAAATATGGAGGAATCAGCTCTTTATTCTTATATTTATTTGTTTATTCTTATTTATTGATCACCTCTTTAGGACAAGGACCTGTGAGCAAAGGTATTAATAAATAATGATCATTTCCCTCATAGAGTTCAGTGTCTATTAGGAAGAAAAAAGTATGATAAGCAGGGAAAGTAACATGAACATTTTTTTGGAAATGGTGAGACTTCAAAGGGTGAGAATTTAGATTGGTAGAGGGGAGGTGTTCTAGGCATGAAGGTCAGTGGGCATCAAGGTAGGTATTAAAGATACTAGTTCCTCCAAAGTTTCCTTTATATCTTTGTGTTTAGCGCTGAGCAGGCATGTAGCAGACCCTTAGCACATAGGTGTTGATTGAGTTTAACAGCATGTTTCTAGGACAGGAAGAAGACTGATCTGGATGGAAATTTCATTTTGAAGACAAATGAGAAATAAGAACCATTACCTAGATCTCTCTGACTGTAGATGGGCCTCCAGGCTGAGAAGAATGTGATACTGCTGTAGTACTAAGCCTGCTTTGGTTAAGACTAATGTAATAAGCATAGTGATGAATGAGAGGAATTTGGTAGTGTTGGGTAAACCTAATTGTGTGGGAGCTAATAACATGGACCTGGGCAAGATCCAGACCCGGGGAATATGGAGAGGGTCATACTGGAGAAACAGCACTAACCATCTGAGTCTACTTGTGTGACGAGGGACTGGATTTCAGAGTGAGGCCAGGAGTGAATTTTAAACTAGAGTTACTAGGAGACAAAGATGAGGGATTTCACATGAGGAAGCAGGTGAAGTTAAAGCAGGAAGATCAATAGGGAAGAAAGATTTGGGAATTTCAACTTTGGAAGAATACTAAGAGTCCGGTTATTTTTAGTGGATGTGTGTGTCTGTGTGTGCTATGTTTGTGCATTTTATAGCTTGAGCCGAACACACGTCACTTTGAACCACAGAGTATCTGAAGTGCAACTCAATTTACCTAACAGCTAAAGTTGGGATTCAGAGAGAAGAGCTATCAAGCTGTCAAAGGAATAAAGTTGGCAGTATTAAAAAGTGTGGTCAGTATTGAGCATGCTGCTCTCAGTGAACTCAAGGATAATCGGACGCTTCTTTCTAAGATGGGATTGGCCTTGTTAATTCACTGACTGTTTCTAATCAAAGTCCTCAGAAATCGGTAATGACAAGTGGGGAATTATTCATGGAAATGTAGATATGACAGGGCTATTTTCTACCTCTACATCAGCTCTAATTTAGTCTTCGTATTCTTGATGCCGAAAAATCAGCCTTAGAAAAGTTGATCGACTAAGCATTACTAATTTTTTTTTTAAACATTAACTACTGATCCAAAGCAGTCAGCCTTCCTCATGACATTACTAAGCTTTAAATGTGTGACATGCGGAGTAGGCACCTTCCGTCTCCCCACCTCCTCTCCTGGCAAACTCTGCCAGGTATTGAATTTTTGCATCCACTGCCACAGACTTTGACCTTCATTTTAGCTTAGGTCCTAACCCAGAAGAAATATGTAAGGACCTGTTTCGGATTGTGTGTGAAAACCCCACTGTACCCCAGAAGTGCATTAATGTCCGTAGTTACTATTCAATTAAAAAAAAAAAGAAATATGTAAGGACCAATTTAGCACCTAACTCAGAATGAAATAAATACTGCTGCTAGTTGCCCACTGATTTTTTTTGCTTTCATTGACCAGAAAAAAGTTTATAGCCACTTCTCCCCCAAGGAGGAGAGTTGCTGTAAAATCTACACTGAGATTAATTTACTGATTAGGCTCCATTTAATAAAGGAGAGACTTTAACCCACTGCTCTCCCATTACTGCTTTCATATAGCAAGAGACCTAGCAAGGCAGGGCTGCTATTTCTGGGAAAGGGCCCAGAAGTCTGTTTTTTTAATTGTTTTTAAAACTTCTCATGTGTTAGGAGAGTTAACTGGATCAGAACCTGCTCATACTTACCTGGCCTGAACAGGGGAGCGGGCTGTACTGCACAAATGTTCTCACACTTCTACTGTGTTGCCACTAATCAGCCCGTCTTCAGCAAGGGAGCAATATGAACTAATTGTGTGATTTTAGTAGAGGAGAAGAGTAGGCCGTAGACATACCAGAAATCTAAGTAAAGAGAATTTCCTCCGTGGCCCAGCACAGTGAGTAAAAATCATCAGATGAGGATGCATTCTGGCTGCTAATTTTCCTCTGTGCATGTCTTCCACAGAATTTTTTTTTCTTTTTATTAAGTCATATACACACAGATCATGAATACATTTAGGCATATGTGGGGTATAATGTGTTGATTTGTTTATATTGTTTTTCCTCATTTACTTGATTATTGTGTGAAGACATTTATGTTCTATACTTGATAGATTTGACTTGTACCCTAGCAATATGCTCCATAGGTGTGGTCCCACCGTTTACCCTCCCTCTATCAAACCTCCCCCCTTCCCTCCCCTCCCCTCCCTTCCCACTCCATTTCTCTCCTTCATTCTGGGCTATAGTTGCAGATTCACAGTTTTTGAGAAGTGGGATTTTTTTTTTTTTGAGACTATCAAACCTGCAGTTTAAATTTGAATCTCCTCAAGATATGTCATTAATGTTTTGTGGACATCTAAACATTTCTTTTTTAAAAAATTAAATCATAGCTGTGTACATTAATGCAATCATGGGGTGTGCAATGTGCTGATTTTATATACAATTTGAAATATTTTCATCAAACTGGTTAACATAGCCTTCACGGCATTTTCTTAGTTATTGTGTTAATACATTTATATTCTACATTTAGTAAATTTCACATGTACCCTTGTAAGATGCACCGTAGGTGACTTCCACAGAAATTTAATGGAAGGGATCTTATTTAGGAGAGAATTCAGATATTCAAGGCTCCCTTTCAAGAATTTTGTCTTCCTTTCTTTAGCATCCTAGGTTGAGAATAACTGATGACTTTTTTAGTCTCCTCATAATTGAATTGTCATCTTTCATCTTTATATCCCACACCCTAATTTATGCTGTGGTCACATAAATAAATATTGGACCTTGATCCTAACACTGCTCTCTACTAATGCAGAACACTTACTATGTCCCTTGGCCAAAGCTGATTGGCCCTTTAACCAAATCACTGTCTGCTCTGTGCTTAGAGGATACTTTTGATCTCAGACATAAGTGTACATGTGACCAGCCTATCATTTGTATAGAGTTATCTCTTAGTCCAAGATCTTCCATTGGACTTACCTTCAAGTCTCAGGTAACTAAAACCTAATCTTGCTCCTGTGATGTGGCAAACACCTCCACCTGACCCTCCGAGCTCCTTCTCCTGGCTTCCCTTCATCTAGTTTTTGGTTCTGTATACCATAGTTCTTTGGAGATCATAGTGGAAGAATCAAGTCTTTGGAGTTAAACAGAATGAAATTTCTGTCCACTTATACCAAATTTTTAAATTTTTAAAATATATCTTAATTAAAAAAAAATGGTTTTAAAGGCCAGTCAAGTGGGAGGAGTGGGGAAGGAACAAAGTAATCTGTTAATTACTTTGATCAATTAGTGGTAAACACCACTGCACTTGTACCAGCCCCGTTTATACCATTTTAATGTTGAATGTTAGGCCGCTAAAGACTAGGATAAATTTTCTCCAGATCTGCTGCTGAGTGGGCCTTCAAGAAAATGTTTGGTTTTGCATGAATGCATATTCATATTACATAAGAAACTTCTCGGCTTGGTGCCCATAGCACAGTGGTTATGGTGCCGGCCACATGCCCCGAGGCTGGTGGGTTTGACTCCAGCCCAGACCAGCTAAACAACAATGACGAATGCAACAAAAAAATATTTGGGCATTGTGGCAGGCACCTGTAGTCCCAGCTACTTGGGAGTCTGAGGCAAGAAAATAGCTTAAGCCCAAGAGTTTAAGGTTGCCATGATCTGTGATGCCATGGCCCTCTACCGAGAATGACATAGTAAGATTCTGTCTCAAAAAAAAAGAAGAGAGAAACTTCTCAATTTCTCACCCTTTGAACAAACATCCTCCCAGGTTCTGTGTCCTCTAAGCATGAGTGACTACATGTTTTTCTTCCATTTACCATCAGAAGTTTCCTATCTTTTCCCCACCCCTACCCCCACCTCTGGTGCCCCTTGGAAGAATAAGAGTTATCTTGGGCCACACATTAAATACACAAACATAATGAAAGCTTATGAGCAAAAAAAAAAAATCTAGGCATACTTTTTGTGTTAACTGACAGAATAGATAAGCCAAACTGGTCTCAAATAATCTGCATTATTTGGGCCGCAGGTTGGACACTCCTGATTGTAACCCTTTACTACATGGGTGATTGTTGGCCTTAGTCAATGAACTTGCCTCTCTGTGCTTCTTAGGCCAATATATAGATCTCTCTTTGGCTGCAAAGATTACATGTCCACCAGTAGAAGCCTATACATGGTGTCTATAAAGGAAGAACTATATTACAGTGTGAATGTCATGTCAAATTATTTTTTAAATACCTTTATTTTCAGGGTCTTCAGAGCATGATTAAGAGCACTTGATCTACCCTTATAGATCTTGTAAGAAAAGCAGCATGCAACACTACTTGATTGTTGGTTAAAACAAAGTTTCAATAGGGACAACAAGAAGAGAGTTGAAAACTTACAAAGCTAAATTGGAAAATTGATAATGTATTCCCCTTTCCTTCCTTAGTGACAGAATTTATTCCTCAGTATTAGCTGGAAAGTTTCTTCAATTTTCAATTTAATTGCCTTAAAGGTGTAATTGAGGGTAGCTACTGAGGCATGTTCAGAATAGAGGCCAGTAAGTGTGTTACTATGGTCTGAAATGTCAGCTCCTGACCCGTTCCCAAGAGGAGTGATGCCAGGACCTTGATTCACCAGCATTGCCTCCTGGACTAGGTGGGCTTCCTTAGTTCTTCCTTCCTTTTCAGAAGTACATGAAAGAGTATGATATAATCTATGAATGTGAGTGGTACCTTAAATTTCCTTCAAGGGGAAGTACTTTCAATTCTTTGGGGGGAAAAGATCTGCCTTTAAAGGAAAGACTGTTATAATTTTTTGTGACTAATAACATAATTAACACTCAGGATTACAGGGGGAGGGAAAACTTGATTCATTTAGGAAAGCCACTAAGTACGGGATGTGATTTTGCCAAATTATAATAATTTTAACCAATCGCTTTGATAGTAACCACAGCATTTGACTCATACTGCACCTCGAAGAGGCAGATATGGTAAGAATTATCTATCATTCTGAGTGAGACAAGGGGGGTTCTCCAGAAAGTAGTGTTTTCTCTAAGGTGTCATACATAATGGTAGGTAATTTTGAAGTCTTTCCTAACTTTGAATGTACTGCTTGTCTACAAAAGCCTTTCAGTCCCTCAGCTAAAGTTGTGTGTAATATACACTTAGTCTTTATGATATGACATCACCTAACCTAAACTAGCTTTTATTACTTGACTTATTTACCCCCCCAAATTAGTTTATATGCTTATAAGCTAGCCAAGTTAACTTAGGGAGAACAGATACATTTGGGAAAAAATATACAAATCATTAAGGACATATCATAATTAAGTATGGTCTTTATACTGAGTGGTCCTCAACGTCCCTGAAATAGCTCTGTAACCGAACAGGTGCTGACTGAAAAGTTGCTGTACAGCATGATGAGGGGAAGACACCACAAAACTGTTCAGTTCGTATTCCTGGAGGTGGGGGTGGAGTGTCAGTGTAGTTGTCTAAATAATATGGTAGGTGGAGCAAGGAAGACCAGAGAAGATTGGCTTCTATCATGATAACTGTAGTTAACATTTTTATTAAAAAATTAATACCATTTTTAAAATCACAGAATTCTGTTTCATATGTTGTCCTAAACAAAAATAGATGTGAGTCAGAACTGAGAAGATTAGTAACAAAGAAGCCACTTTAGGGCACACACTGCTTCCTAGGGAATCAATCCCTCAGAATGACTTGTTAGGTAGCTGTAGCACATAATATTGAGTGGAAGTTCAAAGACTCAGTGTGCTCAGAAGCACCTGGGGAGCTTATAAAAAATTCAATTTAGAGTGCCTTCTCCCTGGTAACTCTGACTGACTCAGTGGTACCTGGGGATCTGTGTGTGTATGTCTCTGTGTGTATGTGTGTATATATGTAAATAGATATGTATGTATGTATATATATATATATTTGTCTTAATAAGCACTCATTTAATTTTTTTTTTTTTTTTGAGACAGAGTCTCAATTCATTGCCCTGGGTAGAATGCTGTGGCATCATCATAGCTCACAGCAGCCTCCAACTCTTAGGTTCAAGTGATTCTCTTGCCTCAGTCTCCCAAGTAGCTGGAACCACAGATGCCTGCCACAATGCCTGGCTATTCTTAGAGACCAGTCTCACTGTTGCTCAGGCTGGTCTCTACCTCCTGAGCTCAAGCAATCCACCAGCCTCGGCCTCCCAGAGTGCCAGGATTACAGGAGTGAGCCACTGGCCTGGGTTTCTCCCGGCTATTTGTTCTGATAGAGGTGGTCTGAAGGAACACTTTCAGAGTTCTAGTAAGCAGAATAGTCAAAATCATAGAAACAGAAAGTAATAGCATGTAGGTAGGGGTTTGAGATTGAGAGGAGGAAAAATGGGAATCTCATATGCAAGGGGTATAGAGTTTCAGTCTGGGAAGATGAAAAAGTTCCAGAAGTGGATGGTGGCAGTGGTTGTAGAACTATGTGAATTCACTTAACGGTACTGACCTATAGGTCGGTGGTTAAGGTGGTTAAAATGGTGAATTTTATGTTATGAATATGTTATGACAGTTTTACAAGAAATTAGAATTTCTAAATCTAGTTGTAGACATTCTTTAAAAATATCAGTGAGTCTTTACATTCTTACCCAGTGTTGATATCTCCAGTTTAAAATGTCATAATTTGTGATCAATTGTGGATTGATATTGTATGGTAGTTCATCATTTATTTATAACAGAGCAAAAATAATGGACTAAATGAAAGGATTAATAACATTTAATTTTTGATTTATTAAAGGGAAATAGATTTCTTATGTATCCATATTGTGATTAAATTAATGGTAGTATTAGAGCTAGTCACTCTGTGTTCCAATGATTGTTCCTCCAACTGTTTCTCTAAAATAGATTCATCTGATTTTGCCTTGTTTTTACAATAAAAACGTGTAGTGATACTCATGCATTTTTCAGGATAGGGTGTGGGCCAATGTGGGGAAGAGCCTGAACTGCATTATTGCTATGGTGGATAAACTGATCGAAAGAGATGGTGGCAGTGAAGGCAGCGGTGGCAGCAAAGACGGAGGACAGGACTCTTCATTAGCAGACTCCATCACATCTCACCCCAGAGGTAAGAAATCATTTTCTCCCAGTCATTTACTGAGTAAACAAAATGAGAAAGTCATGATAAAATGCGAGAGAAAAAGAGGAGTCAATAGTGTCTTTGATCAAAGTGCTGATAGCGTACTTTTCCACTGCTCTGGCTTGGATGATAGAAAGCTATTTATCAAATTGAATCTAAGTTGTATTTTCAGAAGTGCTTGCCATGCTCATTTTTTTCCTTCTTGCTACGTAAAAAAAAATTCTTGAAAGAAGAACAGTGTTTTCTTTTAAATGGTCTGACATAGTTTAATTTACTCATACACATTTCCCCAGAATTTTATTAGGAAGAAAAACAAGCATCCACTCTTAACTCTTGAGAAACTTTGAGGCTTATCAAGACAGAGTATCTCATAACCGTTCCTGAACAGAAGGCAATATGATAGAATGATTTTTGCCTTATTCTGAGGAATATTTTAGTGAACTATTCCCAAGACATATAAGGTTTGGTTGTGAGGAATGCATTAATATATAAATTCAAAAATATATGTCAGGGCTAGGTTGTCATGAATGCATGTACACACACATGTTTACAAAAAGATAGGTAGGTTGGTGGGTAGATAGGTAGATAGAGACTTTTAAATGTATGTCTTGTTAGAAGGTTGGCTAGCAAATACAGATAAAATTTTAACTACAGATATGTCCTTATAAATAGCTCTTTAATTTTTTAAAGTTTGACTAACACAAACATCAAGAGAAACATCTGAAATTCTGATAGTAGGAGTTACTAGCAGGGTGGCCCCAGACTATTTGCTAGATATTTTAAGGTGTTTAGAGAGAATAAACAATATTGCCCTCCTCTCTTCTCCTAAAATCTGTTCTTTTTACTTTAAGAAAATGAGTCATAAAAAATATCGACATTTATAAAATTAGATTTATGATTTTCTAATTTGTTTTCCTGATTTTTCATTACTTGTGTTTTCATCAGGAGTTTAATTATGCAAAACATCTATCTTTCGTCACTTAATTAACAGTGAAGCCATTTCTAAGTCAGATTTGTAAACCATGGCTTTCTAACGTTTTCGTGTTATATATGGTCCGTCTTCCTTTATTGTACAATCACATAGGTGAAAAATTTACACTGACATTCTTTATGTTCATACCTACTTAGTCTAACTGTATAGGGGGATTTTCTTATTTAATAATATCAGTTTTATTAGTGAATGAATCTAGTCCAGTTTTATAACTTCACATGAATCAAAGTGAAAGTGTGTCATAGCTCTGTCATAAAGAATAGTATACTTCAATTTTCTTTAATTGAACATACATTGACTATAAACTATAGGTCAGACATTGATGTGCTTTGGAAAATGAGGCAATTAAGAAGAATTAATTTTAGTCAAGCATGGTGGCTCATGCCTATAATCCTAGCAGTCAGGGAGGCCGTGGCAGGTGGATTGCTTGAGCTCAAGAGTTTGAGACCAGACTGAGCAAGAGCAAGACCCCCATCTCTAAAATAGTTAGATGTTGTGGCAGGCCTCTGTAGTCCTAGCAACTTGAGAGGCTGAGGCAAGAGGATGACTTGAACCAAAGAATTTGAGGTTGCTGTGAGGTATGATGCCATAGCGCTCTACCCAGGGTGACAGAAGGAGACTTTGTCTCAGAATAAAACAAAACAAAAAAGATTGGTTTTAGTTATTGATAATTTCTATTGATAAAATTTCAAGACATTTTTAGCAGAAATAAGAGATATGGGACTTTACAATTTTTTAAATTTGATGTTACCAAAACTTCTCATTAAAAAGAATAAAGTTCAAAATATTTAAATTATACAAATATCTAAAAAATATTTAAAATACCCTATAAAAGGCCAAATACCCTATACCAGTGATTTTCAGTGTGCCAGGAGATCTTAGATGTGTCACAAAAATTTGTAAAAAGTTTTAAATAAAATGTTTTCAAAAGAAGTTCAAAGCACAATATTATATTCTTTTTTTCACTCTGTTTTTTTAAATCAACATAATTTAAGTATGCTGCAGAAGTTTAACTATAAGTTCAAGGGTATCAGCAGATAAAAAAGGTTGAAAACCACTGCCCTGTACCATTGAATTCCTTTTCTCTAGTCTACCCAGCTGTATTTTTTCAGAAGATTGCATCTGAATGGTCCAAATTGCTTTTAAAAAGTAACAATTTTTGGAAGATAGATTATGTGTAAGAAATGAATAACTTGTATTACATTGTAGGGCATTGTGTAGTTACAACCTAAAACCCAACAGAAGTTGCTGCAAATACAGAATTCACAACCAGATCAGAGTTGGGGATGATTACAGTCAAACTACAATATAGTGCCCTCTAATTGGTTTTCTTATTTTTAATTTTTCATTACCTATATTTATTGCATTCATCATCAATTCCTTTTGTGTCATGCTTTTTTGAGTGTGTAAAATATTTTTTTCTGAAATTATTTAATGAAGTAAATAGTGTCAGAAAATTTTAAAGTTAAATCACTTATTAACATTTTATATGCAAGACAATTTTACGTAGAGGGCATATTTTGAAGAAGATATTGGTACATAAAAGATGCTTAACATATAAAACAGATGTGCAAATGGAACTGTGTTCGGGTATATTTGGAATATATCATAGGTGCTACTGCATAACTGGAGTGGAATTGATTGACTCAATCAATTATTTAATAAAAAATTGATTTTCAACTTAATAATTAATAGCCTTCTTATTAAATTAGGAAAAAGACACTTGCAGTTTCTACCATAACTTTTGTCCTGTAAAGCAATGCATGGTGACTTTATGGTGAATAGCCTGAAGTTATGTATTTACCTATACTGTCCTCAAAACTATTTCTGACAAAGATAATTAAAGTGTGCATTCACTGATGATATATATAAGCCCTAATTTACCTAAAATTTTAAAAATTTTATAAGAAAAAGTGACAACTTAGAAAAGTTGTGAAGAAAAACAAAAAGGTTTATGTATGATTTTCATTTTCTTATTTTAATCAAACATAACCATTTGGAACATTTCCCGTGCTTTTATAAACACACACACTCATACAAACACATTTTAGCCAAATGGGAACACATATTTTAAATATAGATGTGTGTATATATATATATATAAATTTTTTTTTTTGAGACGGAGCCTCAAGCTATCCCCCTGGGTAGAGTGCCATGGCATCACAGCTCATAGCAACTTCCAACTCCTGGGCTCAAGCAAGTCTCCTGCCTCAGCCTCCCAAGTAGCTGGGCCACAGGTGCCCACCACAACACTCGGCCATTTTTTGGTTGCAGCCATCATTGTTGTTTGGCGGGCCCAGGCTGGGGATTCGAACCCACCACCTTAGGTGTACGTGGCTGGCGCCTTAGCTGATTGAGCCACAGGCGCTGAGCCATAGATGTATATTTTGATGTTTCATATATCATTATAGCATGAGTATTTCCTCATAAACATTCCCTGGATATAAGATTATAATGCTTGCAAACTAATTCACCAAAATAGAAATGACTATTTTAGATATTTTATAATTATAATAATGCTGTAATTAACACGTAAGCACCTTCAAATGTCTGAGTCGTTAACTACATTTCAGATATTTTCCTTAGCTTGGATTGCTAGAAGTGAAATTATTTTGTAAGGAAGATTTGTCCCTTCTCTCCTATGTATTTATTTATCTGTGTAGAGTCGTGAATACTTTTATGATTGTATTGTACTTATAATTGACACATAATTTTACATAATTTGGGGATCAATGTGAAGTTTCCATGCAAATATACATAGTATAGCGATCAAATCTAGGTTATTCCAGATCCATCACTTTAAATATTTATCATTTCTTTCTGGTGAGAACATTCAAGATCATCTCTTCTTGGCTTGAACACTTATTCTTTGGTTTATAATCCACTACCATTATTATTTACTTTGGAGTCAAATTGTTTTCTGTCTAGCCATAGGGAGCTCTTTCCTTTTTTCTCCAGATTGGTTTCCGTGTCCTTTGGACAACTTCCCTCCATATGCTGTTTACTCTGTCACATTCTATCTTACTTTCTTATTTTTTATCTCACTCACTTCCTCTTTGGCATTGTAAGAACCTCTAGATCCATTTTCCCTGCCCCAACCCTAGGCTCAGCCAGTTTTTAAGAAACTCCTGTTTTTTTTATTGAAGAGTGGCAATTAGAAACCAACATCTGGATAGGCAGACACATCTTGATGGTTCTTTGTAAGGATAGGTTCTCTATTTAGCAGTATCTACCAGCAGCCTTCTAACTACAGTCTTCCTAGCCCTAAGTATTTTCACTGATTTTGTGCCACTTTGGGTGAAAATATCATATTGTAATATCTGGTTATCAGTGAAGTTTGACATTGTTTAATTTATTACCATACTTCAATATATTAATTTAGATAATGAAATCTATTTCTTCAATAGTCCCAAATTTATTGCTGCCCAATAAAGGCCATTTTACTCTGTATATTACAATGAATTAACAAATTGATTGGGTGAGTGATTTGAGTCATCTAGTTTTTATTACAATATATGATGTGATAAATTCTGATAGACATTTGTTGTAACAAGTTGGTGATCTTTATGGTGTATGACTTTTTTCTGTTTATATTAAGTTCCACAAAAATTTTAACCAATTTTTGGAATTTTATTCAGTTTTATAGGATTTTATTTATTGCATTTTATATTGGGGTACATTTTAAATCTCACGGGGTAAATCAATTCTATAATAGTTTTTATTTCTTCATCTTTATCTTTTTTTTTGGTGGCATATACTTAACATGGTTATATAGAGGGTCTTCTGAGTTGTAGTTACAACTTTATCTTTTTTCTTACATTCTTTTATAACTTTTGTATATTTTTCTTCTCAAGTTACGGCTTTTTATTTGTACAATATATTAATGTAATAAGATTTTAAGTCTATGATTGTGAAGGTTTGTTTTATTTTATTTTTGTTTTTTAAATTTTATTTATTTTATCATTTTTTTTTTTTAGAGACAAAGTCTCTCTCTATTACCCAGGCTGAAATGTAGTGACACAATCTTGCTCACTGCAACTTCAAACGCTTATGCACCAGCAATACTGCTGCCTCATCCTTCTCAGTAACTGGGACTATAGGTGGGTGCCACCATATCCAGCTGATTTTTCTTATTTTTTGGTAGAGAAAAGGTCTCACTGTGTTGACCAGCCTGGTTTTAAACTCATGGCCTCAAGCAGTCCTCTTGCCTTGACCCCCTCAAAGTACTGGTGTTCTAGGCACAAGCCAGCATACTAAGTCTGTTTGTTTTAGAACAAAGGTTTTACAGTATATCTTTTCTCCCTTCATAGATTTCTTTCCTGGTAAATACAGATAGCACTAAGAAAAGTAAAACATTTTCTACTGTTCTAACACAAAGAATAACTGTTTTGAATTTCTATAGTTTAAATGTATTTATGTGTTTTCTTACTGAACAAAGATTATCCTTCCACTTTTCATGGGTTTCCCTTAAACCCATTTATAAGCAATTGCTGGATGTGTGCCAACACATGCCTTCAATTTTATAATAAATTGCGGACTCAAAGATACAATTAGTGAATATTAGAATCTCAGATTTTGACGTTGTCCTAAAGATGATGTAATTAAATCTTACAAATTATGTTAATAAGCTTACCTACACCACCAGTGCCAATTTTCACCTAGGCTATCAGGTAGATCTTTAGTTAGCTGTTTTTATTTTCTAGAGGATTATATAATAGATGTTGATCCAATTATGTTTCCTTTAATTTTACCCACTGGTGCAGATCTAATACTTTGCAATAAACAGAGCAAATTTACTTTCCTTTTCCAAATTGACTCTAATTTAACATCTGAAAGCATGCACCATACGTAGTTTCTTTTTGAATTGTCATTTTGGGGTTCAGTTTTCAAAGAAATAGCTGTGAGTATATTCAATAGTTGCTCTTCTGTGAACCTTTTCTAGTTTGTCTAGGCAGCCCCCAGAATTGAACACAGCAATACAAATGTGTTTTAGTAACTGCAGAATAATGCAGGAAGACCACCTCTCTACTTTTAGATACTCCTAAGTTTCATGTCTAAGCTCACATTAGCCATTTTGACAAGCACATCTTACCACTATCCATGGATATCCATAAACCACACTAAATTTAACCTACCCTTCAGGCTTATTTTGAGATGCAAGCAACATTTCAGCTCCACTATATGCTAGTCACTGTAAAATGGGAGGGCCATGAGAAAATTAAGGCAGTCTCAGTTCTACTGAAGAGACTGGCGTCTAAACCTGTGGTTGCAGTACAGAACACTTCTGAGTATACTCTCATAAATACCTGTTTTTTCATCCATCATATCTACTGGCCTGCTCGGGTTTATTTTGTTTATATTTTATGCACATTCACTGTCCTTTAATAGAAATAATAGGTAAAAAAGATGAGAAAACAGAGCGAGATATAGGTCTCTGAAGCACAACACTAAAAATAACTGTTTGCATGCAAATACACTTGTTAATAACCACCCTCTGGGGATGTGTGTTCTCTGTATGTATTCACTCACTCATCTTAGTGAATGGTCCTTATTTCTTGTCTTTCATGAGCTTATTATGAAATGTCCTGTGAAAGGACAAATACCCAATGCCATGGAAATCTTTCTCCTAATGTGTCCAGCTGTAAACTCTTTCCAAGGGAAGATTAAAATTCCTATGACATAATTTTCCTTAATACATAGGCCCCTGCTGGCCTTAAGTTGTCACCACCTCCCCTTTCAAAGGAACCCAATATACATGCAGATCATAGAATTAGTTCACTTATCACTGCTTAGAATTTGTTTCTAGTTTTGAGGTGCTCACGTCCCTTTCTGCCACATCACTCCCCTTTAACTTGTAATGTACATTCCACATTTCCTCCTGGGATCTGAAAATTCACTGTATTTGCCACATATTTTATGTTATCTCTGGCTGCCTCCAGTTAACATAATTGTCTAGTAACTACCAGACATCTGCTAGTAATTTATCACCAGTTCTTACCAGTTTGCTGATGCCAAAAATTAGTCATCCTAAAAATATACCCCAACCTTCAAATAGGAACATATCCAAAGTTTTAGTAAGTCACTCCTCTTTCCCATCTTTTTTCTTTGGTTGCCTCGATAGCTATCTACCTAATACAACTAAAATAAGTAAAGACCAGAGCAATTAATTGATGAATATAATCATATATAAAATAGTTCATTCATCAAAACCCATGAAAGAGACACAGTACATTTGTATTGATTGGTAAAAAAAGAGGGAGATCTTATCATTCATTCAGTAGGTACTTGTTGAGTCTTTATTCTGTGCCAGGCAGTGTAAAAGAACACGTTTAATCATGGCCCCATTCTTGCAATTTGGTGGGTGAGCAAGTTGTATTTGAAAGGAGATATCCAGTTAGAGATCTTTCAAAGACAGAATTTACAAGATAAAGAACTAAGGAAAAGAAGTAAATATTTGGGAGGCATCACCAGATAGGTAGATTAAACTGGATAAAATGTAAAGAATAGGAAAAGATGAGCAAAATTCTTAATAAGGAGCCTTGAGGCATGGGGATTACTCTCAGCTAAGGTGTAAGAAGCATTAGGGGATGAAAATCTAATGTAGCTTGGATACCAAACAAGTATCAAAAGAGTGGTAACAGTTTTATCAATAGCTAATGCTTTCTGCATTCACATTGATGTGACACAAACCCTAAACCTTTCCATCTTCCCTTCTCTTCCTCTTCATGACAGACTGTGGGACAGGATCTGTTTTGATCCCCATTCTATAGTTGAGGAAACTAAGCAATTTGTCTATGATCCCAGAGCTGGTAGGCATTTATTTGAGGAAGGATTCAAATCCAGGCAGCGGGATCCCTGACTGAATTAGTCAAAAAGACTCTGGGATCTTCAAAATATCTGTTGGAAAAGAGAATGTCTAATTTTTAAGAGGAGTTTTGTGTATGTACAGGATGTCCCAGAAGTTACCATGCATTGGGAAAATGGGAAATTATAGCTAAATATACCTTTGTTTAGAAAATATTATTTAAAAAGGTATAAAGAGGTGGCAACAGATAGAGGAATGTTTTATAAATATTTTATAAAATTTTGTAATGAATATTTTGTAAATAAAGGTACATTTAGCTACAATTGCCCATTTTTACCTATGTATGGCATCATTAGGGATGACTTTGGGAGACCCTGTCTTAACTTGCCTTTATATTCTCCTTTATATATAGGAGAATTTTAATTAAGTGTTTCTCTGATAGTCATATCTAATGTTTGCTAAGCTTTCTCCTTCCTTGACGAAGCCCTAAATTCTCTCACCCCTATCTGAATCTTCAGAGCTCTTTGATGTCTTCTACTTCATCCTGCCTCCCCCTTGGTGATCCAGTAACAATGAGCTCTTCTAAGAACTCACCTTATTCTTGCTTTTCACTGCTGAGCTTGCAAAACTTTGCCCATCTCCACTGTCCACAGGCCCAAACTATTTCTCAGGTGTGCCTTCACTGACCACCAAGACCAGAGCTGCCCTTAAGGGGATGAGACCAGCATGGTTGGACAAAATCTTGCTGTCAGCAAAGCCCTGTGCTCTAGGTTTAATGCTTTGGATGCCATCTTGACATTCCTAATAATTTTATCTTTGCTATTTTGTTAGTCAAGTCCAGTAGGATAAGGAAGCCTGTGCCTAGGGACTTGGAGGCTTGAGTGACGCCTCCAAGCCTGTGCCTAGGGACTTGGAAGCTTGAATGATGCCTCCAAGATGGCTTGAGTGATGCCATCTTGACATTCCTAATAATTTTATCTTTGCTATTTTGTTAGTTGAGTCCAGTAGGATAAGGAAGCCTGTGCCTAGGGACTTGGAGGCTTCAGTTCTGTCTTCCCCCTGATCTGGACCAGGTCTTCAATCCCTGCCCAACCTCCTGTCCTCATGCCAACCCAGAGATCACTTCCTATTCCACCTACCAGAGCACCTTGAAGGCAATGTGAGAGAGCCAGGGTCAGGCTGGGTGCCCTTACGTTTTCTTTGATGTCATGTTTAAGTGAGTATGATACAAAAGACTGAATAACTCTAGAAGACTGAAACTGGATCCACACCTTTCAGCACTAACTAAGATTGATTCTCACTGGATTAGAGATTTAAACTTAAGACATGAAACTATAAAAATAATAGAAGAAAGTGTACGGAAAAAACTTGAGGAAATCGGCCTGGGCAAAAATTTTATGAGGAGGACCCCCCGGGCAATTGAAGCAACATCAAAAATACACTACTAGGACCTCATCAAATTGAAAAGCTTCTGCACAGCCAAGAACACAGTAAGTAAAGCAAGTAGACAGCCCTCAGAATGGTAGAAGATATTTGCTGGTTATATGTCCAACAAAGGTTTAATAACCAGAATCCACAGAGAACTCAAAACGTATTAGTAAGAAGAGAACAGGTGATCCCCTCTCAAGGTGGGCAAGGGACTTGAAGAGAAACTTCTCTGAAGAAGACAGGCGCATGTTCTACAGATATATGAAAAAATGTTCACCATCCTTAATCATCAGAGAAATCTCAAAACTACTTTGAGATATCATCTAACACTAGTAAGATTAGCCCATATCACAAAATTCCAAAATCACAGATGCTGGCATGGGTGTGGAGAAAAGGGAACACTTCTACGCTGCTGGTGGGATTGCAAACTAATACGTTCCTTTTGGAAAGACATCTGGACAACACTTAGAGAACTAAAAATAGACCTGCCATTTGATCCTATAATTCCTCTATTAGGTATATATCCAGAAGACCAAAAAT
>CAUYQV010167842.1:0-14119 GCA_963574575.1 Galagoides demidoff | reverse complement strand
ACAAGGATGCCCACTGTCACCATTGCTATTGAACATAGTGCTGGAAGTCCTTACCATTGCAATCAGGCAAAAGAAGGAGATTAAGGGTTTTCAAATGGGAGAAGGTCAGATTCTCACTCTTTGCAGATGACATGATCTAATACCAGGAAAACCCCAGGTAGTCAACTACAAACCTCTTAGAAGTGATTAAGGAATATAATAACATCTTGGTACATTGAGTACAAACTCAATACTCACAAATCTGTAGCCTTCGTACATGCCAATAATATTCAAACTGAGGATAAAAATCAAAGACTCTATTCCTTTTACAGTAGCTCCAAAGAAGATGAAATATCTGATGTATATCTAACAAAGACTGTGAAGGATCTCTATGAAGCAAACTATGAAACCCTGAGAAAAGAAATAGCAGAAGACACTAACAAATGGAAAAACTTAGCATGCTCATGACTGGGAAGAATCAACATCATTAAAATATCCATACTACCCAAAGTGATCTATAAGTTTAATGCAATCCCCGTGAAAGCACCAATGTCATATTTTGAAGAACTTGAAAAAATAATACCACATTTCATAGAGAACCAGAAAGAAAACCAAATAGCCAATGCAATTTTTAGAAATAAAAACAAATCTGGAGGCATCATGTTACCAGACTTCAGGTTACAATGCAATCTACATTGATCAAAACAGCATGGTACTGGCCCCCAAATGCACATCTAGATCTGTGGAATAGAATAGAGAATCAAGAGAGGAATCCAGACAGTTTTCATCATCTGATCTTTGATAAAATAAACAAAAGCATACACTGGGGAAAAGAATCCCTGTTTAATAAACAGCACTGGGAGAATAGCTTAGCCACATGTACAAGACTGAAATTGGAGCTGCACCTCTCAACATTGACAAAAATTGACTCTCACTGGATAAATTTAAATTTAAAACACAAAACAATAAAAATTCTAGAAGAGAGTGTGGGGGAAATGCTTGAAAAAATTGGCCAAGGGAAGGATTTTATGAAGACCCTTTTGGCAATTGCAACAAAACCAAAAATAAATAAATGGGACATGATGAAGTTAAAAAGGTTCCGCACAGCTAAGGGTGGGTACCACAACTAGCACAAATAAAAAGCCATCAGAATAGGAGAAGATTTTTGCATGTTATGAATCTGACAAAGAGCTGATAACTACAATCTACAGAGAACTCAAATTAATCAAGAAAAGAGCAAACAACCCCATTTATAAGTGAGTGAGAAACTTCAACAGAAACATCTCTGAAGATGACAAATGAATGGCCAACAAACACGAAAAATGCTCATTGTCTCTAGTCATCAGGAAAATGCAAGTCAAAATCACTGAGAGATATCACCTAACTCCAGTGTGATTAGCCCCCACCACTAAGTCCCAAATCTGCAGATGCTGGCATGGATATGGAGAAAAGGAAACACTTTTACACCGCTGGTGGGACTGCAAACTAATACAACTTTTATGGAAAGAAGTATAGAAATTCTTAAAAAACTAAAAGTCAACCTTCCATTTGATCCTGCAATTTCATTACTAGGTATCTACCCAGAAGAACAAAAATCATTTTACCACAAGGATGTTTGCACCAGAATATTTATTGCAGCCCAGTTCACAACTACCAAGTTCATGGAAGCAACCCAAGTGCCCGTCAACCCATGAATGGATTAAAAAATTGTGGAATATGTATACCATGGAGTACTATTCAGCAATAAGAAAAGATGGAAACTGCATATTTTATGTTTACCTGGATTGAGTCAGAAACACTTTATTCTTAGTAAAATATCTCAAGAATAGAAAAATGTGTCCAGTGTACTCAATACTAATATGAAATCTAGTATAAACAAATACATGCCCACAAGAAAGATAAAATACATATATAGTCTAGCAAGGAGGAGGGGAGAAGAGGAAGGGGGAGAGGAGAGATTGATTAGTGGGAGAAGGGAGGGCAATTGGTGGGGTCTCACCTAATGTGCACAATGTGAGGGTCTTCAGCACACTCCCGGGTGAAGGGCTCAACTACAACTTGAACTTTACCTTAAAATTGAAAACATTGTAACCTAAACATTTGTACCCTCATATTAATTTGTAATAAATAAAATCTTCTAATAAGAAAGCCCCAGGCCAGGTGGTTTCACACACCGGAATTATACCAAACCTTCAAAGAAAAGCTTGTACCTATACTGCAGACTCTACTCAATAACATTGACAAGGAAGGAACCCTCCCTAGCTCTTTCTATGAAGCAAATATCACCCTGATACCAAAGTCAAGAAAGGACAAAAAAAGAAAAGAAAAGAAAACTACATCTTTAATGAATAGATGCAGAAATATTCAATAAAATCTTAGCAAACAGAATGTAGATGCACATCAAAAAAATAATTCATCCTGACCAGGAACAAACCAACAAACGTAATTCACCACATAAACAGAAATAAAAACAGATCATATGATATTCTCAATAGATGCAGAAAAAGCATTTGACAGAATTCAGCACTACTTTTTGATAAGAACACCTAAAAAAAAATTGGAATAGATGATCGGACGTTCCTTAAATTGGTAGAAACTATATGACAACCCCACAGCCAACATCATACTGAATGGTGAAAAACTTTCACCATTTGGCCTTGAAAAAGAGATTTGATTTTCTCACCTAATTTGTAGGTCTCATGTTCTTCCCTCTTCTCTCTCCCTGAGTCTGGTAAGAAGAAAGCTAGTATCTTTTGCTTGTAAGAATTGCAATAAGCCTTCCCACTTAGAACTGGAGCCAGATAAGAATGCCTGCTATGACCTCTACTATTCAAGGTGATACTGGAAGTCCTAGTTAGACTGATCAGAAAGTTATCAGGGGTATCCAAATAGAGACAGAGGCCAGAATAGAAAACCCCAAAGACTCAGCCAAGAGACTCCTGACATTAACAACTGAATACACCAATGTCTCAGGATATAAAATCAACATGCACAAATCAGTACCTTTTATATACACCCCAGACTAGATATTTTTAATACATGTACAAATATTCCTGTGCTGCTCACGGTAGTACTTCTACTGACCATATGTGGTCAACATGTTATAAAATCAATTTTTAGTTTCTACGTTATAAAATCAATTAATTTTAAATTTATAGTTAAATAGTTTATAGAGAGAAAGTCTGTGAATAAACTTAGGAGCAGGAAAACAGGTTGAAGTAGACTCTAGAACTTTTATGAGCAAAGTTAAGAACTCTGTTGACTTTGGCCTTAAAAAAGAGATTTGATTTTCTCTCTGAGTCTGGTAAAAAGAAAGCTAGTATCTTTTGTTTGTAAGAATTGCAATTCTGTTTTAGACAATTAATGTTTAGTCATAATTACAAATAAAAGAATATAAATTTGTTTTATTTGAAGTCACTGTATCAAAATGTAAATTTAAAATGTATATCGTAAGTTATTTGCCTTTTATTAAAACATTCCTTAATAACGTAATAAAAAGTTATTTTAATGTTCCTTTTAATATCAAGTTCCTGTCATATATTGACAATATCACATGATTTATTTACTAGACTAATAATTCTAAAATTTTCCTATGGACAGAAATTATACTTTGCTTTATATTATCTTTTCTAAGATTTTATGAGACATGCAATTTGATTTTTTAAAAACCTAATTATTATAAAATCCTGAGATGACGTATGAGTATATGTTAGCATATGTATTCCTTTCATAGACATTAATCTGGCTGTTATTTAAATTTCAATGATAGATTAAAGTTATGCTTTAATTCTAGTTTATTTTCTCATCTCTCCAATGCAGGGCATTTTTCTGTTTTCATTGATCTGGTCCGTTGGTGCTTCTTGTAGTGATGACGATCGGTTGAAATTTAACAAGATTCTTCGAGAACTAATGGCAGGTCCACTTTCAGACATAACTCGAAACAGGTTTAAATTACAGAGTGATACTGAATATACGTCCACAAAGACACTAACCGTCCCATTTCCTGAAAAAGGAACAATTTATGATTATCAATTTATCACCGAGGTAAGAACTCTTAAGCAAGATTTTCAACTACACCCCTGGCAGAATCCCCTCTCACACAGAGCATTCAACGGCTCTGTGGCCGCCTTCTTCATCCCTGTTTACCTTAAGAAACTGTGGAGTAGAAGTCAGGCGCATCCGGGTTTGAGTCCTAGTAAAGTCACTTTCATCCTGTACAGTCACTACTTGATTTCCCTGAACATAGTTTTTCCCGTGATAAAATGCGATAACAACAATACCTGATAGGACAGTTGTGGTCATGAAATAGAATCACACATTATGTCATCTAGCCCAGCACCAGGCACACGCTGTTCAAGGGCAACTCTGGGAGACTGATGGTGCATGTTGGTGTATCACAGGCACCAAGAGGCCCGTAGGAATGCAGCTGGTTTAATGTTAATTCAGCATTTCACAAATGGACTGGACAATAAAACCTGGGTGGTATCTGCTTGTTTTTGTGTAGCAGCTCCCACAGGTATTGTACTGGGGACAAAGTTTAGGAATAAATATTATGTACATATGTACAGATTTAAGTAAAACTGGGCAATTTTATATACCATATACACAATGGGCAATTGCATATTCTTCTATTTTACTTAATACTAATGTTTCTTCACTAATTTTCTAAAACCTCCATAACCATCTGGATGGACCATGATTTATTCATAGTTTTCTACCTTTGGAAATTGACTGTTTTTGTTGTTTTGAATTTTTTGGTTTTATAAGTACTGCTTCAGTAAATATTCTTGGATACAAGTCATCGCATACATATCCAATTATTTCCGTATAGTAAATTTCTAGAAAAGGCATTTGCTCTCTCAATTTTTGAATTTTTATAGCTCTTGAGATGTGTTGCCCAACTTAATTCAGAAGGAATTTTTCCACTCTGACCAACATAGATATTATCTTTTTACCTTTGCTACTTTTATTTCATCTCAAATTACTAAATAACACCCTGCATTTTCAGAGTATTTACCGTTTATTAAATTTTCTGAAATTATTTCTATTTTGTTTTCAGTGAAATAGGAAAGCTGGGATTATTTTGCAAATTTTTCCATTGAGGGATTGGAGGCACAGAGAATTTTAGTGATTGCCCCAGGATTCCTCAATCTAAATAACTGCACAGTTCAGATTTCTTGATGCTTAATCCTTTCTTTCCTGTGTGGTGTCAAATGATACATGTCTGAAAAGATTGTCAAGAGTATGGGAAAGACATTATTTTCTTTGTAATACAATTTGCAAACTGATGCGAATTTAACCAAAAAAAATCTCTACTATATGCACAGCTTTGTGCCTGAAGGTATAAAAATGAATAAAGCACAGTGATTTCCTCAGCGAGTTCATGATCTTTTCAGAAGACAGTCATGTAATATTATAGGCCAAGGGAGTGCCATTCGTCAAGGTCCAGGGGCCTCAGGCATGGTGTCAAACCAGTGGGTCCATCAGTGAGGCCTGGCTGTGAAGGAGGGATGGGTCTGAATTCTAATGTGCTTTGAATGACTCAGTGTTTAGATGTTATTCTGTAAACATGGAAAGGGTGGTGGAATCTTTCTAAGGACAGTTAACATGATATTTTTTATTTTTTTTTATAATTAACACTGTCATAACAAATTAAAATTTTATTTCATAAGCTAATTGAATACAAAGATACAACACATTATTAATCCATAATAATCTTATATACATATTAAGAAATTATGTCTGTTCTAGAGATGTTACATAGCAATGTGACTTTAGTTCACACTACTGAACCATAGACTTAAAAGTAGTTGAAAGTCAATTTTACATTATGTTTCTTTACTATAATTTCTTTAAAAAAATCATTCCTGAAAAGATTAGCTGTTATAAATATCATTATAAAAGTCAAGCCATATGTAGCTGGTTTTCTACAGCGGTGTTTTTCATCCTTTTTTTAATCTCACAGCATACTGGACCCTATAGTTAAACTTCCATGGCACACTTAAATTACACTGATTTAACAAAAGAGTAAAAAAAAAAAAAAAAGAGTTTGAAAATAATGTAATCAATGATTTTTAAAAATTTCTGTGACACACCTAAGATCCTCTCACAGCACATCAGTGAGCTGCAGCACACTGGGTGGAAATCACTGTTCTAGGGAGAAGAACATTCTGTAATGACTAACATTCATTAAATAAAATTCTTTGCTTTTTAGCCCATTGATTAGTCCCATTTTCTCAATGCCTTTGAAGAATCTCATATTTGGCCACAGGAATTGAATGTTGGGTTGACATAAGCATGATGTTAGGGCATCAAAAATAATACAGCATTGTCATTTCATTTGTGTTCAGGTAAAAGCCTAGTTTTTCTTTAATTTACATATGAAATTTAACTTTCAAACTGAATGTTAAATATTTTAAAGAATAGAACAAATGTGTAAACATCAGGGTTTTTTGATTGTGGTCCTTTCTATAATGGAATGTGAGTACAGAACTTTTAAAAGTTTTTGGTAACATAACATTCACTCTTTGGTTGTTTATTATAAATAGGGAATAGGAAGATGGGAACAGTGGATAAAGAAATTGGAAGACGCTCCTCCAATTCCTAAAGATATGTTGTTCAATGAAATAATTGTGCCCACTCTGGACACAATTCGCTACTCGGCATTAATGGAATTGTTGACCACTCATGAAAAGCCTTCAATATTTGTAGGACCAACGGGAACTGGGAAGAGTGTTTATATTATTGTAAGTATTGCAAGAACATTATATATTGAAATGCATATAGTATTCCTAAGAATGTTGGGATTTTTTAGAATTTTTTTAAATAGTAGACAAATATTTTTAAATACTCAAGTATTTTGATGTTTGAACCACAGAGAATCTTTGAGTTATTGCTTATTTATTTTAGAAAATGATTAAAGCTCTGATGCCATTTTATATCACTAAATTATTGTCCCATTTATTTTAGTACTTTAATGAAAAAGCTTTTTCAGGATGAGAATTTCATATCACTTGAAAAGTGTGTTTTAGTTAATGGCAACATTTTCTAAGTTATTTTCCATCTGAAAGATTACTATGTAGTATTAAGACTGATCTTCCTTAATGATGTCTGGAATCATAACCATCATGTGTTAATTAAAATAAGTAGTGCCCTCAGTCTCAGGAGCATCACACAGCTTATGGGGGAATGACGGTGTCAGCACTGGCCCCTCTTAATTCACATTCTCCCTATTAATGATGGAACCTGTTTCTAGTTCTTTATTGGTTTTATTCTTAAATTTAATCCTTTAATCATTTGGAGATATATTTGTGAATGCAGTTAAATAATTATCCTAGTATTATTTATTGAATAATCTCTCTTATAACAGATTGAAATACCTTTATCATAAACCAAATGCTTATAGGTATCAGGGGATATACAAGAGGTGGGAAAGGGAGAAGTTTTCACTGAGACTTTAAATCACAGTGTTGATTTGGTCTGGATTTTAAAATAATACCAAAGTATACAAAGAGTTGAAGGATTTCTCTGAGATTATATCAAGAGTTGAGGAATGGAGACTTGACATAGTTAAAGGCAGTGGTTAGAAGGAAACACAGCCTGTGTCATTTGTACCCTCATCAAATTCGGCCCAGGCCATAAACTGCACAGCATGAAAACAAAATTGGGAACATAATATAGTAATCTGCTTAAAAAAAAAAAAACTTGTATTTCCTATTTTGTTATTCTTCTACAAGATGATTTTAAGAGTATCAGTATTCAATTCTATAATCTTATGGTAATTTATTCAAGTCCCTACTGCACTAAATATTTTTGTAGCTAAATCTTTGTTTTACTGATGTTTCTTTGCTCAGGAATAATTCCTAGATTTCTAAAAGTGGAATTGTTGGGTTTTTTGTTTGTTTGTTTGTTTTGCAAAGGGATATACTTTATTGTTTCCTTAATGCATTATGGAGACTATTACAGTTGTTCTTCTTGTATGTGCCCCCCATCTGCAAACACTAACACACGCTACAGGGTATGGTTTTGGGTAATGTGTGAACCAGGAACATAATTTTGGAAAATGATTGAAGAAAGAAATCTAAGAATCAGAAAGGGTTGGGGCCAGGCAAAGGTCTGAGAAGTGTCAACGTTTTTAAATATAGTCAACATAGATTCAGCATTCATAATGTATTTATGAAGAGAATTGTTGGTTTTTTAATAAATGTTACATTGTTGCTTAAAAAGGTTATTATCCACCACCAGGCCTTTCAGGGACATTTCATTACCCCAATTAATTAAGAGTTGATTATATTGTAAATAGCACAGATATAAGGTTGGCGTCTCAAAAATCTGTGGGGAAAGAAAATATCATTTTGAGGCAATGATATATAACACTTATTTCTGTAAAGAAATTTTACTTTATTTGAAGTAAAATTATATGAAGAAAATTTATTCATGTTAAATGCTTAATGTAACTTTTGTATGTACTTACATTTTATATTATTGAAAAGATTAAGTAGAAATCTTAATATTTAAAGTGATTTTCTCTTCCAATTATTGCATGCCAAGATTTTTAGATTTTAAATAATTAATGAGAAAAGAAGTAGTGTTCTAGTTAGAGATTATATAAAAACATAAGGAGTTATAATAACACTTCACAAAAAACATCCAGTGAAGACCCTCCCTGCGACCCAATCTGCTGAGAGGTTTCACATCTCAGCTGTGATGAGGAAGACGTCTAGAATGTCACACGATTAACTAAACACATTGTTAATGAGTTTAAGATAAAATAATTGTTAACAAATACAGTATTTAGGATTCATTATGTTTATTTCTCATTTAAATTAAGCTCTTTTGGCATATAAGTATTTTCCCTTTACATAACTACATAGCTTTTATAGAATAATTTTAATTAACATGTAATTTGATTATTGGATTCAAAAAGAAACAAGTATTTTTTATAAATACATACTTAATTTTGAGAGTGCTAGATGTTAACATCAAAAAATATCAAATCATTTTTCAGTGGACCAGCTGGAATTTTATCTGTGGAAGAATTAGGAGATTGATAATTCATTTAAACTGAGAAATAAGGCTTACTTGATGATAGTTTTTAAAAGCATAAATTTCATGTATATGATTTTTAAGGTATCCTGTTTAAAAGTTATTTGGAATTTTTTATATTAATTACTATAAACTTCTGGATTTAGGGAAACATTCCGATAATGGTCTGATTTTTACATATACAGAACTATGCTGTATTAATTGTTGTCTTTAATTACTTTTTTTGCTTTTTAAATTGTCATTTACCTGGTCTATTTTTGCCTGTTCTTTTACTCTAAGCATTTCTGAATCACTTAGACTCCGCATGTAGCTGCATGTTGTATTTGTATATGTTAATCTGAGTCCTTTTTATTCTTTTGATGGGCAAATTGACCTCAGGGATGCAAATTGTCAGAATAAGTCATTCTTCTGTATCACATTTTCTGTTATTATGCTTTAAAAAAATTTTTCAGATTGATGTAAGGGTACATACGATTAGGTTACATTGTTTATGTTTGTTAGGAGAAGTTCCAGTTGTATCATATTTGAGTCCTTCACCCAGGAGGTATGCCATAAAACCCTGCCTTGTATCCATCAGGTGGGGACTTACTGAGTCCCTTCCTCTTACCCCCTCCCCACTTCTTGAATTTAATTGTGTTTTTCCTCTTGTGTGAGCCTGTAATTGTTCATCTGCTAGTTTCAAATTGGTATTTAGTACAAGGGATGCTTAGTTTTCCATTCTTATAATATTTTACCAAGGAGGATATTCTTCCACTCCATCCAGATAAATAGAAAAGATATAAAGTCTCCATCATCTTTATGGCGGACTAGCATTCCATGATATATATATATCAGATACCTAGTGTTAATCTGTGGTTATGATAGGGTATTTATTTTTTTTCTTCCTATTGATTTAGAAGGTTATATAAATGATTCAAAATTCTTCTAGTGTTATTTAAATCTATTTAAAAACACTGAGGTTTTTTCCTAAAGCCTATAATTTTTTTTCTAAACTCAGAGTTTTGAAATTATTAATACTTTGATGACAATATTTGTCGTTGACCTCCTTCCCCTATTCAGTTAGTTGGGAAGAGTGGCATATTGTTACTTTCCTTCCTAGTCCTTTCATTGTCTTCTATTAAGACTGAGCTTTTAAAAAAATCTCAGATCCTTATTACCAAATTAATTTATTTGGTAGTTTTTAATATTACATTTGAATTTCCTTTTTATAACTATTAATATTTATCAGTCAGATTTGGTTTTGCTTCTAAATGGTCTCAATACTCACCACCAAACCTTTCGTGCCATGACTTATGGAAGTGTTGAGTGTTTATTTTCATTCTTGTTTCGTGTAGTCTGGCCATCTATCTACCCAACAAAATTTTATTGATTACATACCAGATGATGTAATTGTTAGCTGAAAAAAATGCATTGTAATAAAAATAATTACATTGTATTCCATGTAGGCAAGCAAAGTGCAATAATTTCTTGGAGCCTTAAGACTATAATACAGAAAAAATTGCTTCATCATAAGATTATTATAGTTATTGCTCAGAATAGAAGGGTTTTTTTTTTTTTTGCAGTTTTCGTTGGGGTCAGGCTTGTATCTGTCACCTCTGGTATAGGATGGGGTTGGCACCCTACTCCTTGAGCCACAGGTGCCACCCCAGAATAGAGAATTTTTTAAAATAAACAGAATAGCATGTTTTCCAACTACTTTCCCTCTTAGAGTAATCTATCATTTACATTTTAATTGTACAACCATAGGGCTGGCCTGGTGGCTCAGGCCTGTAATCCTTGCACTCTGGGAGGCCAGGGCCGGTGGATTCCCTGAGTTCAGGAGTTAGAGACCAGCCTGAATAAGATTGAGACTCCTGTCTCTAAAAATAGCTGGGCTTTGTGGCAGGTAGACCCAGCTACTTGGGAGGTTGAGGCAAGAGGATTACTTGAGTCTAAGAGTTGGAGGTTGCTGTGAGCTATGACACCACTGTACTCTACCAAGGATGACAAAATCATGAAAAATATATTTCTACTTTTATTCTAAACCACACCATTCCTATTTTGCTATTCTAGCTGGCTGACCCAGGTATGAACACAAACTTCAAATATCTTAAAGAACTTCCATTTTAGAATATATTCATTTTGTGAAAAATAAAATAATTTTAAATTTAAAAAGGTAGGTCTTGCTGAGGTGGTGGAAGGAGTGAAAGTTTGCCATACTTCCAAAATCTCTGATCTTTACTCTCCTTTCTTCTTTGTTTTCTCTATTTGTTCTACCACCCAGTAATCCTGACACATGTGCTGGATATAGTTGTTAATGGGAACATAAGAGTCCCTTTTGGAAATATAAGTATTGTCTTGATAAGTTACTATTTCAAAGTGAGTTTTCAAAGTTTTCATTTGCTTAAGTATGGTAATATTTAGTGTATAATGGCATCATGAAAAAGGGGTTTGTTTGAGGTGTTTTCCCAGAAAGTTAATAATCTAGTATCTTATACACAATAAGCTGAATGCAGGAAATGCTTAATGCAAGTAAAGTTTGGAATAAGCAAAACCCCTCTCTTTTTATCCTTCCTGTACATTTGATACTAGTATTCCTTAAGAAAATGTTATTTACTTAAGATTTTCTGCTGAATTAGCCTCTAAGTGAGGAGGGTCATGCCTTCTCTAGGACTCTCAGGAGAGAAAAGGGGAAGGAAGAGAGCTTATTTTTAAGAATATAGGGAAATTCCTATATACCCCATCCCTGTCATGCACCTTGATTAAATACAATTGTGATTCCGCTTGCTTCCCATTTAATTCCATTTTGAAAATACAATTATATTTTTAAGCTTTCTAACATACAGAAAGATAACTTGGTATGTAAGTGGAAAGGCATTAAGGTATATTAAAAAGAATAATTGATCTGGAGAGGGACAAATAGCAGTCTGAATTATTGCCCATCTCTGAGACCTCGGGTGAGTTTCCTAACTTCTGACCTTGTGATTTCATGTTAAGAAGGAATGGGGTATGAAAACTACAGGAGAGTGACACTCCACTGGCCTGGCAACTCTTATTTCTACTGATTCCATCTAGTATTACATTGTTATGACACTTAAGGTTAAATTCCAGCTTGTCAACAATGATGCTCAGTGTTTATTTTTAAATGTCAAAACATAATTCCAACTATGGCTCATTTTATTATTTTCTGTTATATAGAATTTTCTTTTAAATCAACTCAATAAGGAAGTCTACAAACCTCTGCTAATTAACTTCTCAGCACAAACTACAGCAGCTCAAACTCAGAATATTATCATGTCAAAATTGGACAAAAGAAGAAAGGGAGTCTTTGGTCCTCCTCTGGGCAAGAAAATGGTAATGGATTTTTGTTTCTGTACACATGTACACGGGGACTGTTCATATACATTGCTGTAGTCAGAACAAGAAAATTGAATTTACTAGGGATTGACATATTTTTTTCCTGTACATTCCACCAATTTTATTTTATTTTATTTTTTAAAATTAAATCATAGCTATGTACATTAATGCAGTCATGGGGTACAATGTGCTGGTTTTATATACAATTTGAAATACTTTCATCAAACGGGTTAACATACCCTTCATGGCATCCTCTTAGTTATTGTATTAAGACCTTTATATTCTACATTTAGAAAGATTCACATGTACCCTTGTAAGATGAGCCATAGGTGTGGTCCCACCAAACACCCTCCTTCCAGTCATCCTCTTCCCTCTCCCCTTTTCTCATATTCTTGGGCTATAATTGGGTTATAGATTTCATATGAAAGCTATAAATTAGTTGTATAGTAGGGCTGAATACACTGGATACTTTTTCTTCCATTCTTGAGATACTTTGCTAGGAAAGAATATGTCCCATCTCCATCCATGTAAACATGAAAGAGGTAAAGTCTCCATCTTTCTTTAAGGCTACATGGTATGCCATAGTGTACATACTGCAATATATTGATCCATTGTGGGTCGATGGGCACTTGGGCTTCTTCCATGACTTAGCTATTATGAATTGGGCTGCAGTAAACATTCTGGTACAAATATCTTTGTTATAGTGTGATTTTTGGTCTTCCGGATATATACCTAGTAGAGGAATTATAGGATCAAACAGCTGGTCTATTTTTAGTTCTCTAAGTATTCTCCAAAAAAGATTGACATCATTTTGTATAGTTTTTTTTTGTTTGTTTGTTTGCTTGCAATTTTGGCTGGGGCTGGGCTTGAACGTGCCACACTTGGTCTATGGGGCTGGTGCCCTACTCCTTGAGCCACAGCTGCTGCCCTTTGTATAGTTTTTTAAATCACCTATTTTGAATTAAATTTTTTTTAAAAGTGGGGTCATATTTATATATACATTAGACACTTCGATGGTAAAAATTAGCAGGTGTGACAGCCACTGGCGGAATGGTTTTGGGATGGTCTTCAAATGGTGCAAATTCAGTATGGGGCAGAATCAGTGGAAAAACTCTGGTAACCTGAATAACCAGAGTAGATCAACTCCTCCAAGGATCAACTCCTCCAAGGAAGGATGGGGCAGATGGAATTGCCTTATGAAGATCCCTTCCATAAACAGACGGCTGAGATGGCAGAAATCGAGTTCAGAATCTGGATAGCAAATAGGATTAACAGAATGGAGGAAAGGAGGGAATTAGAATTTCAAATTATTCAAAAGCTGTCTCAAAAATTCAATGATTTCAAAGTAAAATGATCAAAGATTATGAGACATTGAGGCAAGAGGTTGCAGCCCTCAAAGATCTGAAAAATATGGTTGAATCCCTCGGTAATAGAATGGAACAGGCAGAAGAAAGGATCTCTGACACTGAAGACAAAGCTTTTGAATGCACTCAAGCACTCAAAGATGAAGAGAAATGGAGAGCAAAAACGGATCTCAGAGAGCTTTGGGATAATTTGAAGAAAACTAATATTCGTCTTATAGGAATCCCTGAAGGTGATGCAGTTGCTTCACAAAATGCAGAGGCTCTTCTTCATGAAATTATGAAAGAGAACTTTCCAGACATGCCAAGAGATTCTGAAATTCAGATAGCAGACAGTCTCAAAACCCCAGCACGACTCAACCTGAATAATATATCCCCCAGGCACATCATAATTAACT
>CAUYQV010167841.1:0-11327 GCA_963574575.1 Galagoides demidoff | reverse complement strand
TCTATTACAGCATGATATTGACATATTCGGTAGCTCATCAGGTAATTGTTGGGTCCCATTTTGAAGTGCGGGGTCCTCAACTATAACCTGGAGATAATGCAATGAACAAAATTCATTTTCTGCTCTCTAGGAGTTTCCCATTCAACTGAAGAAATAGTTGAGCAAAGAGGCCATTTCAACCCAGTGTGATATGTGTTATTGAAAGAGTGTCCAGGTTGGCACCTGTGGCTCAATCGGCTGAGGCACAGGCCACGTACACCTAAGATGGCGGGTTCGAATCCCCAGCCCAGGCCCGCCAAACAACAATGATGGCTGCAACCAAAAAATTGCCGGCGTTGTGGCGGGCGCCTGTGGTCCCAGCTACTTGGGAGGCAGAGGCAGGAGACTCACTTGAGCCTAGGAGTTGGAGGTTGCTATGAGCTGTGATGCCATGGCACTCTACCCAAGGGGATAGCTTGAGGCTCTGTCTCAAAAAAAAAAAAAAAGAAAGAGTGTCCAAACCCATTCAAAGTCAGAGGCAATGTAACCTAACAGATATTTTCAGTGGCTGTGTTGTGACACAACTCTTCAGTGTAAGTGAAATGCCTTTGCTCAGATCCCAAATGACTTTCTGAAATTTGAATATCTAAAACATAACTGCCTGGGACGCTAGGAAGTGCATCTTCAGTAACCTAAAACCTCATTAAATAGCTCAGCCTTCCCAGGGATAATGATCAACCTTATTCTGGCACTTGTTCAAATCTCCCAGTCTCTCAAAGGCACAACATGCTTCCGCTCGTGGCAAGTCTTTGTTTTTTCTTTTCTAGATAAAATGAAAAATTACACCACATTCTTCTTTGAAAATTATCCAAAGCAATTATTTTAAGTTGTGGGGGAGTATGAAATACTTGGCACCTTGCCAGCTCCCTTTTTCATTTTTTTTAAACAGTATCCCAGAAATTAAACACCAGAATTCAAAGGGAATAGAAGCAATAATAAGCAGTATCTGCCAATCACAGCAATCATTTCCATTCTTTTTTTTTTTTGGATTTTTTTTAATTGACTGAATATCCTCTTCTTCCCTGATAGCCCAGTTGGCCACATGAATCCACATGAAATGTATCTACATCTTCTATTTAGTTTCATCTATATTTTACTGTAAGTAAAGAACCTTATTCCAAGCATAAAAAGTTGCATCTGCCTCCGCTTTGTTTAAAGTTATATTTATAATACCATTAGCACCGTCAGGCTACTACTCTTCTTCCAGAAAAGAAGATACTGTGTGTGGATCACTCAAAGCACATTAGTTTCAATCTAAGGCTAAAGTATTAAAAAACTCAAATAAGCTTAGGAAGGGACAAGAGAATTCAATTTCTCTACAGGATTCTCCCATCGAGTTTTTTCCAGAATATTTGTAATTAACCCCTCACATAGCTGAGGAAAGATAAACAGCTTATATGTCTAGGTAAGCGTAGTTGAGCACCTGTGTAAACACGATTATAGACAACAATCAGTGTCTTGAAATCAGAGTTAACAAAGAAAATAACTAAGGCAATACATTCTAAAAATAATAAGTGTACTTCAATCTCTAACAGTTTAAAGATTATATAAGTAGCCTATGTGTTTTTCTTTGGATGAACTAAGAATATGTCTCCTAAATTGCCCATTATCCTGTTGAAATATATCATTAACAGCAAAACCTAGGATTTTACAAAGAGATTGGCATAATAGAAAACCCTTTACCCTTCCCAGCCCTGCCAGATTATGTTGTAGTAAGAAAATACATTAAAGAGGCTCAGTGCCTGTGGCTCAAGTGACTAAGGCACCAGCCACATACACCTGAGGTGGCGGGTTCGAATCCAGCCCAGGCCTGCCAAAAAACAACAATGACGGCTGCAACCAAAAAATAGCTGGGCATTGTGGCAGGTGCCTGTGGTCCCAGATACTTGGGAGGCTGAGGCAGGAGACTCGCTTGAGCCCAGGAGTTGGAGGATGCTGTGAGCTGTGATGCCACGGCACTCTACCCAGGGGGACAGCCTGAGGCTCTGTCTCAAAAAAAATAAAAAATAAAAAAAAATACATTAAAGAAAATGTAAGTTGGATTAAAATGCCCCATAACAGGTCAAATATTAAAATTAAATATCATAGCCTTCCCAAAAGTTATTAAATTTCAATTCCTGAATATTAAAGTATTTGCTCCATATAGCTGAAAATGATGTCTTAATTTATCTAATTGCTTTTAACATGTGTTTTGAATAATTTTAGATTTATAGAAAAGTGGTAAAAATTCTACTGAGAGTTCTTTGTATACTTCACTCAGTTTTCTCTAATGTTAATATCTAATAGTTACATGTATTATTTTATTTTATAGAAATACAAAATGATATTTGCAAATATATTTATAAAATATGAGTGTATTGGCTTGGCGCCTGTGGCTCAATCGGCTAAGGCGCCAGCCACGCACACCTAAGGTGGTGGGTTTGTATCCCCAGCCTGGGCCCAGCAAACAACAATGATGGCTGCAACCAAAAAATGGCTGGACATTGTGGCGGGCGCCTGTGGTCCCAGCTACTTGGGAGGTGGAAGTAGGAGACTCGCTTAAGCCCAGGAGTTGGAAGTTGCTATGAGCTGTGATGCCATGGCACTCTACCCAGGGGGATAGCTTGAGGCTCTGTCTCAAAGAAAAAAAATATGAGTATATTTGTAAATGTAAAATACACTGATTTTCTTTTCGGATCCAGAATTCTTCATTGCGGTTTGTTGTCCAGTGTCTAGTCTGCACTTGGTGACAGTTTCTCTTTCTTTTATCTTTGTCTTCCATGACATTGATACTTTTGATAAATACTAGTGAGTTCTTTTGTAGTATGTCTCTGGTCGGACTTTAGTCCCCTAATTTTAGTATTCATAGATGGTTCTTGCCTGCAACAATGATTATTTTGGTGTTTGCCTATTGATAATTTGCTATTTTCATCATTCTTTCTATATTTATCAATTCTGTCCTAAAGAAGAGCTCTGCCTTCTCCCCCCTTTCATTATAAGTCATTTATTTATACTAGTACAGGTTTACAAATGTTTATTTCATTATAATCAAGAGTTATCATTTTTTTCTCAAATGTATTCAGAATGGTCTATTGGTATATCTTTCAAGTTGACTTCAGCATCCTATCAAAACACCCCTATTACTGGACACGGTGGCTCATGCATGCCATCCTAGCATTCTGGGAGGCCAAGGCGAGAGGATTGCTGAGTTCATGAGTTTGAGACCAGCCTGGGCCAAAGTGAGACCCCTGTCTCTAAAAATAGCCAGGCATTATGGTTGGCACCTGTAGTCCCAGCTACAAGGGAGGCTGAGACAAGAGAATCACTTGAGCCAAGAGTTTGAGGTTGCTGTGAGCTACGACGCTAGCGCATTCTATCCAGAGTGACAAAGTGAGGCTTTGTCTCAAAAAAAAAAACTATTGTTTTTTGAGCATTTCCTTATTTTCTCCCCCTAGAAAATGATCTATATTCATGTTTTACTTTTCCTGCCCCAGCCACAGAATCAAGGAGCCCTGATTTCTTTGAGTGGAGAATGACATGTAGAAACCAAGATCTGGTTGTTAGGTACGCCCAGTGCTACCAGGTGGTCATTGCCTCTAGGCCCTCTTAGCAGATAGACCGAAAATATGTGTTAATATTAACACTCCCACACACACACATCTGCCTTTATTTCTAAAACTGTCCATGTGGATGTGTGTATAAAACGATGAGTTTATACTGATACTTCCAATTTTCCTCCAACACCACAAAGTTCATTCTAGTCTTCCCTCATTTCCTGACTTGCAATTGTTTTCTCAGGCAGTAAGAACCTGGTTCTAATTATCCACAATGTATTTTCTTATTTGGTCAGTCATAGTACACACATACAGTACTTTCAGAATTACAAAGCTGTCTCCCCAGAAGAAACAAAAAAACTAATGAGAGTGCAAAAATCTGTGCAGGCCTTTTGTCTTTAGTCTTTCAATTCATAATCAAAGTATTATTTCCAAGGTTACTCAGGTTAGTTCTTCCCTTACCCCCCCCACCCTCACTTCAGTGTGATTACATGATTTCTTTAATACACCTAAGTTCACTTCTCACGCTTCATATTGCATTTGGGGTTCTCCTACATCCTGGCTGATTGGAATTATTTATTGGGGAGGGGTTGGAACATTCCCATGGGCCTGAGAGTCAGAGCTGTACAGATAGATCTACGCAGAGAGGGGTCCCCGCCCCTCATCTTACTACAGTCCTTTCCACCCCATTCCCATCCACTCCCTGTTGGTAATCAATCTCATTATTTCTGAGTCTCATTATTCTATTATTTTATCCTTCTCATTATTTTTTATCCAGTCTCATTATTTTATCCTTCCTACATTCTTTTGCCTACTCATCATTAGGCAAACACCAAAATGAAGTACCTTATCTTCTCCAATGTTTTCCTTTTTTTATAGTTTTTGTTTTTCAGGGTTATCCTGACTTTTCGTATATGTTTGTTTTTCCACATGAACTTTATGTCAACTTATAGAGGTCCATAAAAAAAAAGGCTCCTTGGTATTTTTATTGGAATTGCATTAAATCTGCAAATTGATTTAAGAAGAACTGACATCTTTATAATGGTGACTCATCCTATCCAAGAATAGAGGGTGTCTTTCTGTTTGCTCAAGTCTACTTTTCTGGCTTTCAAGAGTGTTTTAAATATTTCACATCTAGGTTTTGCACATTTTTTATTATGTTTATTCCTGAGCATTTGATCTTTTGTACTTCCATTAAATGACGTTTTCTCTAACTTTATGGACTGTCACTGGTTATTGTTTGCATATACAAAGGCTGTTTTTAACATCAGGCCTTACATTTTAAATGTTAAATAATAACTCTGGTAACTAAATTGGGGTTACCTTTTGTGATTTTTGTTTTAAAGGACATTAACAGTGGTTTCTCCTCGTTTCTCCTAATCTAGTATCTACAGGACATCGTGTGTGCTTGACAGGTCTTAGGGAGGGGTTCCTTCCCCTCTTGTCTGGGTCAGCAAAAATAATGCAAAATGACAGAGTTCTATTTGAGTGAAACCCTTACTTAATATTTCTAAAAATACAAAAGCCTAAATCCCAACCAAAGTGGCCAGTCCTTGAGGGAAGTAAGAAAGTGCTGCATTTTATGGAAAGTAAAGTATAGACATATTGAATTTAAGGTGCCAGCAAAATATACAAGTGGAAATGTTCTGTCGGCATTTTGAGGAGTAGAAGTAGAGCTGGAAAAGATATTAGGGATTGATTTTTTTAAGTCCAAGTATGAGTGATAATTGAACAAGGAGATAGAATGTGATCCCTAAGGAAGAGGATACAGAGAAGGAATAGAAAGGCCTAAGTCTTGGCCAACACCCAGGCTTAGGACACCAAGAGGAGGTAGGAACATCAGAATAAGGGACAATCACAGATGCCGGGAAAGAAGAAATTTCCAGAGAGAAAAAATGAAGCCTGAGTCAATGCCAGTAGATGCACATGGTTCTAGTGTTTTCTGAAATGTGGTTCCCCGAATTTTGGTTCCTTCCAGATGATAACATATATTATTCAAAAAAAGTTATAGGGGTCAAAAAGTTTGGAAAATACTAGATTAATCCAGTTTACATTTTCTTTTAATTATGGGACTTCTTGGAGATATTAATGTGCTTCTGTGAATTGTGAATTTCCATAAGCAGGATGGCATAGAGATTTCAACAAACTTCTTTAACCAATTCACAAAAGGTTCTTTTATTTTTTGAGACAGAGTCTCACTTTGTCACCCTGGGTAGGGTGCTGTGGCATCACAACTCACAGCAACTTCAAACTCTTGGGCTTAAGCAATTATCCTGCCTTAGTCTCCCAAGTAGCTGGGACTACAGGCACCCACCAAAATGCCTAGCTATTTTTGTTGTTGTTGTTGTTGTTGTTGTCATTGTTGTTTGGCAGGTTGGATTTGAACCTGCCAGCTCTGGTGTATGTGGCTGGTGCCCTAGCAGCTGAGCCATAGGTGCCAAGCCCACAAAAGGTTCTTTGACCTTTTTTTTTCTGAAAGAATTTCTCAGTACAAAATGTATCTTGTAACACTCTTAGGACATTTTAGAACTCCCTATAAGCTAATTTATCTTAGCCTTCTCTCTGCCCTCCAAGTCAGACACAGAAGCTAGGAACTTTATTTTTATTTTATAGGAAGCAGCATTTTCTAACTCTGGAAGGCTATTGATACTCTTAGGGTTTTCACAGCACAGCCCCAGCTGAACAGCAGACTGAGAATTCCTCTAAAACAAGCAATGGTGAGCTGGAGACTGAGATGGAGACCAGAGGGGATGCCAAGGAAGACTGGGGTTTCCGTGGAGGGTAGGGGAGAAAAATAAGAAGCCCATTGAGTCAAAAGCTCCAGAGCATTGTATTTGGAATCTCAAATGCAATCAGTTTCCAAGAGCTCCAACCTATGAGGGTAAGAAAATACCCTATCAGGCCAAGCCCTGTGATCATACTCCAGCAGGTTGAGTTGGGTGGCTCCCTTGAGCTCAGAAGTTCGAAACCAGCCTGAGAAAGATTGAGACCTGGTCTCTACTAAAAATAGAAAAATTAGCTGGGCCTTGTGGCAGGTACCTGTAGTCCTAGCTACTTGGGAGGCTGAGGCAGGAGGATCACTTGAGCCCAGGAGTTGGAGGTTGCTGTAAACTATGATGATGCCACAACACTCTAACCTGGGGCAACAGAGTGAGACTCTGTCAAAGAAAGAAAGAGAGAGAGAGAGAGAGAGAAAGAGAAGAAGAAAAGTGAAAAGAAAAGAAAGGAAAGGAAAAGAAAAGAGACAATCCCTGTAATGCTGAAGCAGACTCTGAACCCTGGAGTGCAGCAGCAGGCGCAGCTGTTCCTGACTAAGCCTGCAGATGGGCTACAGCATGGCGGGCACTGAGGGCAGGAACAGGGCTGACTGGAATTCCATCTCCCAAATAAAAAACATTCTACACTTGAAAGTGAAAACCTTCTAGGAAATTCCAAACAAAATTTTCTAAAATGAAAAATCAGTCAACAAAAGATAGTTTATCAGCAAAAAAAAGAAGAAGAAGAAGAACAAGAAGAAATAAAAGAAAGAAAAAGTGCTTTTCTCCATAAATACCTTCAAAAGAAATTGTACTGGCCATGGAAGCCCTGGGATCCAGCATTCACTGGAAAAGAAGTATTTTGTGTGATGAAAATATCTTGAAAGTTAAAGGAAATGGCAGTTGTTTGACTACCCAACATGAGTTAAGAGTCTTCATTTTTAAAGTCCTAAGGGCCTGGAATAGTCTAGAGATAAACGGATGTATAAATAGTCAGTTACATCAGTGCTTGCCTCATGAAACTCCACCCAGCTTTAGGCCCTAAATTTGCTCAAGTTCTGAGCAAGTCCTACCCAAGCCTGTCTTGTCATTCTAAGTGTGGTATCCAGGGCATCCAGTTCAAACCCTGAACCATGTCTTCCCTGCCCCCTCACTTCTTCATTCACCCCTAATCTGTATTATAGGAGTTCTTTCCCAATTTACATTGTAACCCATTTCTCTCTCTTCACCCTCCCCCTCCAGCTCAGTCCTCTTCACGAGGGTCTTGTTGATCACCGCAGTCCTTGTCAGCGCTCTTCTCACCCCAACCCCACTACCACTCCTGCACTCCACCTGGTGGCTGGGGTCTTGATTCCAACTGAGCAGAATCCCACAACCACTATTCTTTGAACATTTTACTTAAATTATCACCACTTCACGGAGATTAGTGCCACTCACCCAGATAATCTGATATTGGAATTCATGCCAGTCCTTTGCCACTATAATTTGGAGTGCTAACAACTCTCCCAATCACTAGTCTTACCCCGACTTGTGCCCACCTCTCTCCCTATTCCCAACACCTCCTGGGAGTGAAGGTATCGAAATACCCTTAAAAATGTTAATGATTTGTTCTTTTCTTGTTTTTAATTTCTTCTTTGAAGTCTATAACTGTATACAAATTTTGTGATATCTAACCAATACTTCTATTAATTGGAGTTCTTGGGATCTATTTGTGTTGTTGCATCTGCTAACTTTCACAGTAATAATAATAGTAGACTACTGGTAATAGTAATATAATAGTAGATTATTTCCATGTGTATTTTGTAAATTTTAATCTGTGTAGCTTGCTCTATGGAGCTTAGGTACAACTAAAGTTAGGGATACACACATATACCTCCAGAAAGGTTTGGCATTTGCCTCCTTCAAGCACTCTGGAGGTATTACCAGCCTAGTCATGACTACTTTTTTTTTTAATGATTAATTTCTCAGTGTAGGGCAGTTCCCAGGCTCCTATAAGTAGTATAAATTCAAATGATAAGTCCATATGAGGGCTTATGGTTATGCATTTTAAGAGGATATGATTCTGGTCCACTCAGAGCACAGATGAAGTCAAGCTTTCTTATTTCACTTTGTTGGTATGGAAACTATTGCTAGCCAGCCTTTTCTCTGAGAGTATAACCTTTTAGGGTGTCCAGTATTAAGTGAAAGTATAACCTGTCACTGGCTTAAGCATGGGGAGAGGGGAGAGGGACTTGAGGGCAGTGGGGGAGCATGGTTGAAGGGAGGGTAATTGACGGGATCACGCCTATGGTTCATCCTATAAGGGTACATATGAATCTCTCTAAATGTAGAATATAAATGTCTTAACACAATAACTAAGAAAAAGACATGAAGGCTATATTAACCAGTTGGATGAAAGTACTTCAAATTGTATACAGAAACAGTACACTGTACCCCATGATAGTATTAATGTACACTTATGATTTAATTTAAAAAAAAAAGAATCTCTTAAGCCCAAACTCTTAGGCTTAAGAGATTCTCTGTCATAAGGTCTCTCATGCTCTTGCCTGGAATAGTAAACCCAAGGCTTCAGGCTAATAAGATCAACAAACTCCTGAGGGCAGCTGTAGCATTACCTTCCACCAAAACATTTGAGTTTTGAATTCCCTCTTCATTTTAGGTATATGAAGCATGTTTTATTTTACCCTGTATTTCTAAGTGTTTTGTAATGGGAGAGTTTTTTGGGGTTATCTAATCTACAATTTTTCTGGAAATAGAAAAGTGTGTCTTTCTTTTTTTTTTTTTGAGACACAGTCTCACTCTGTCACCCTCAGTAGAGTGCGTGGCATCACAGCTCACAGCAATCTCAAACTCTTGGGCTTAAGAGATTCTCTTGCCTCAGCCTCCCAAGTAGCTAGGACTACAAGTGCCCACCACAAGACCTGGCTATTTTTTTTGTTGCAGTTGTCACTGTTGTTATTTAGCAGGCCTGGGCCAGGTTCAAACCAGCCTGCCTCTGTATATGTGGCCAGCACCCTAACCACTGAGCTACAGACATCGAGCCTCACTGTGTCTTTTTAATAATGAAAGATCAACTGATAACTCATCAGTATAATTACATCTCATTTAACGTTTTTGCATAAACAGAGTGCTTGCAAGAGAAATAATAAAAGACTTTACTAACAAATATTTCAGAGAACATCTCACTATAGTTTTTGTATGTGTTATAAATCAGAAGGCCCAGATATAATTTCTGCTGTGTGAAATAATAAGGTATCATTCATTTGCTGTTATCTTTTCCCATTGTCTTTGTATACCCACTAGCACCCTGGTTTGGACTATTTTCTCATGTCAGGACTTATGAAATAGACTCTTCATTGATTTTCCTGTTTCCATACTCACCCAACTCCAAATCATGCCACAGATAATCACCAGATTAATCTTGCTAAACATTGCTCTTGTAGTAACATGTTTCCTGCGTGTCTGATACTTTCATACACATCTTAAACATTTGCTAATTATCCCCCTGTACTCCTTGTTAATTCTTGTTTTGCTCATAATTTTCCTGTCATCTGGGATCCCTTCTTCCTTCTCTCAGCCTTTCCAACTCCCGCCCATTCTTAAAAGTTCTGCATAAATCTTCCATCTTGAAAAGTTCCCTCACCTGCTCCACTGGAAGCAATCTTGGCCTCTTCAGTGCACCTCTTCTGTCTAGCGTCAGAAATTTCCGTTTAACATGTGTCATAGTGAATACAGAGAATTCCCAATTTACAAACAGGTTATGTTCCAAAAGCATCTTTGCAAATGGACAGTTGGAAATGCTAAATATTATCTCCCTCAGAAGTCAGAGTATAAATGCTGGAGAAATTTTGAAGCTGGTTTGCAAAAGTTTATTCAGCTCTTAATGAAACTGAACCAGCATACTAAGAGCCCTAGTTCAGGAATCTGTGCATCAAACTTTATACTGTCCAGGAAAGAGCAAAAAGATGAATATCAATGTATTCTCCCTTTTGATAAAACAATAATTTCCATGCTTGAGCAAATTTCTACTTACTCCAACAAATACCTGTTGAATAATTACTAGGTGCTGGGTGCTCTGTTAGGTGTCATAGAAATACAGTGAGCAGGACAACACATCTCTTGGCCTCATGGCAGGACTTTATCCTCCCCCATGTCATTGAAGCCTTCTCCTAGGACTCAGATTTTCTGACCTAGGGATGGGGTTCTTGGAAGTACTGCCATTCACCAATGTAGGAATTATCAAAGAAAGGGTAGTCTCATTGGGATTTTTTATGCATGTGTGATGAAGGTAGCAATAGAAGTGGTTTCTGCTTTTCTTATATTTGTTTGGGGAGAGTGCAGAAAGATGGTGTATTAGGGAGAAAAATGAGTATTCTATTTGGAGCTTTTTGGCATCTTTGGGGGACACCAGGTAGAGATCTCTAGTGTGAAACAGTAAGGGAGCACTGTCCTAGACCTTATGGGGAGAAGTGACCTGAACCAGAGCGATAGGCTTAGAGGTGATCTGTGTACCAAGTTAATCTTTTCTCATCAGGGCTATGGATAAGATTGTTTTTGTTGGGATGAGCCACTTGAAGGTTTACTTTCTAAAGTGCTAAATCAGGCTTGGTGCCTGTAGCACAGTGGTTATAGCACTAGTCACATACACTGAGGCTGGTGGGTTCAGACCTGGCCCTGGCCAGCTAAACAACAACTGCGAAAATAGCCTGATGCCACAGCACTCTACCGAGGGTAACATAGTGAGACTCTCCCCCCGCCCCAAAAAAAAGTGCTAAATCAGCTTTATGGTCCTGTATTTTTTTTTCCTTAAAGCCATTTGGTATCAACAACTAGTTTGTTTTCTTAGGGCAAGAAACTTCCTTCTTACAGGGGTACAAGTGAAACTCTCTAAGAGTAGAATCAGAATGTTTTAAAACTATAACTGAGAAAATGACATGAAGGCTGTGTTGATCAGTTTGATGGAAGTATTTCGGATTGCATGCGAAAACCCCACACTGTA
>CAUYQV010167831.1:0-13645 GCA_963574575.1 Galagoides demidoff | reverse complement strand
GAGAACACTTAGAGAACTAAAAATAGACCTGCCATTTGACCCTGCAATTCCTTTATTAGGTATATTCCCAGACGACCAAAAATCGCATTACAACAAAGATATTTGTATCAGAATGTTTATTGCAGCCCAATTCATAATTGCTAGGTCATGGAAGAAACCCAAGTGCCCATTGATCCACGAATGGATCAACAAACTGGTATATATACACCATGGAATACTATGCAGCCATACAGAAAGATGGAGACTTTACGTCTTTCATGTTTCACATGGATGGAGCTGGAAAATGTTCTTCTTAGCAACGTATCACAAGAATGGAAGAAAAAATATCCAATGTACACACCCCTATTATGAAACTAATTTATACCTTTTATATGAAAGCTATAACCTAATAATAGCCTAAAAATACAAGGAAGGGGAGGAGGGAATGGGTGGAGGGAGGGGGACTGGAGGGATCACTTCTGAGGTTTATCTTACAAGGGTACAAGTGCATCTTTCTAAGAGTAGAATGTAAACGTTTTAAAATAATAACTAAGAAAATGACATGAAGGCTATGTTAACCAGTTTGATGGAAGTGTTTCAGATTGTGTATGAAAACCCCACACTGTACCCCAGAAGTGCATTAATGTACATAGTTACCATTCAATTAAAAAAAAAACAAACTAATTGTTGGGCTGGGCACAGTGGCTCATACCTGTAATCCTAGCACTCTAGGAGGCTGAGGTAGGTGGATTGCCTAAGCTCACAAGTTTGAGACCACCCTGAGCAAAGGTAAGACCCTATTAAAAAGTAAGATCTCTATTAAAAATAGAAAAACTGAGGCAAGAGGATCACTTGAGCCCAAGAGTTTGAGGTTGTGTGACCTGTGACACCACAGCACTCTACCCAGGATGATAAAGTGAGACTCGGTCACAAAAAAAAAAAAAAATTGTTGAGTGCCTAATACAAACCAGACAGTGTTCTAGGCGTTTGCAACAGGCAGTGGACAAATCAGACAAAAAGGAAAAGCTCTGCCCTCTTGAAGCTTATGTTATGGTGGAGATAAACAAGAGCTAGTCCTTGCTGAGGTCAAAATTCAGCATCTTGGCTCGGCGCCTGTGGCTCAAGCGGCTAAGGTGCCAGCCACATACACCTAAGGTGGCCGGTTCGAATCCAGGCCGGGCAGGCCAAACAACAATGACGGCTGCAACCAAAAAATAGCCGGGCGTTGCAGCGGGCACCTGTGGTCCCAGCTACTTGGGAGGCTGAGGCAGGAGACTCTCTTGAGTCCAGGAGTTGGAGGTTGCTGTGAGCAGTGAAACCATGGCACTCTACCCAGGAGCTCAGCTTGAGGCCTCTGTCTCAAAAAAAAAAAAAAAAAAAATTTCAGCATCTTTGGGGAATAAGAGAGTAGTAAAAAATTGTATCCATGTTTGATATTTATTTTTTTAAATAAACTTATTAAACCATTTTCTTTTGTAGAATACACACTGGTATTGAGACAGTTTATTATTTATTTATTTACTTATTTTTTAGAGACAGAGTCTCACTTTGTCACCCTTGGTAGAGAGCTGTGGCATCACAGCTCACAGTAACTTCCAGCTCTTGGGCTTAGGCAATTCTCTTGCCTCAGCCTTCTGAGTAGCTGGGACTACAGGCACCCGCTACAATTGCCTGGCTATTTTTTTTTTAATTAAATGATAGCTATGTACATTAATGCAATCATGGGGTGCCATGTGGTGTTTTCATATACAATTTGAAATAGCCCAGCTATTTTTTGTTGCAGTTTAGCCTGGTCGGATTCGAACCCTCTACCCTTGGCATGTGGGGCCAAGCGTCCTACTCAGTGACCCATAGGAGCTGCCCAGGACAGTTTAAAGAAATATAATGGCTATTTACAAAAACATTAGTTTTGATTGTTATATCCCCCCATACTTTGTGGTTGCACACATAGAAGAAAAGTATAATTTTCAAACATTTCATATTCCACAATTTTTAAAAAGTACTCTTCCCCATATCTATAGTGTTTTTGGTTTTTTTGGTTTTTTTGAGACAGAGTCTCACTATGTCACCCTGGGTAGAGTGCTATAGCATCACAGCTCACAGCAACCTCATACTCGTGGGCTGAAGTGATTCTCTTGCCTCAGCCTCCCAAGCAGTGGGGACTATAGGTGCCCAACACAACACTCAGCTATTTTGTTGTTGTTGTTGCAGTTGTCATTGCTGTTTAGCTGGCCTGGGGCCAGGTTCAAACCGGCCAGCCTTGGTGTATGTGGCCAACATTCTACCCACTGAGTATAGTTTTTAAGACATGTTTGATATTTATGAACCTCTAATACTGTCCTATCCCAAGAGATAAGGAAGCAACAGAGAGCAAGACATCATATGGAGGGGCTGGGCGTGGTGGCTCACGCCTGTAATCCCAGCACTCTGGGAGGCAGAGGGGGAGGATTGCTTGAGCTCAGGAGTTTGAGACCAGCCTGAAAAAGAGCAAGAACCTGTCTCCACTAAAAGTAGAAAAAAACTAGTTGGACATTGTACTCACCTGTAGTCCCAGCTACTGGGAAGGCTGAGGCAAGAGAATCGCTTGAGCCTAACAGTTGGAAGTTGCTGTGAGCCGTGATGCCATAGCACTCTACTCCAGGTGACAGAGTGAGACTCTGTCTCAAAAACAAAACAAAATCCACATGACTTGTACTTCTGGGCCAGTGTCTCTAAGAGGGCCCTGCAAAACTACCACCCTGAAATGTATGTAGTGATACTTGTCCTACTTACCCCATTGGCTGAGTATGAAGGCAAGTGAAATGAGTCTCCAAGTGTTTTGAAAGTTTTAAAGTGAGACAGTGAAGGCTGAGCTGGCCCCAGTGTCCTTAGCAGTGCGGAGTTGAATAACCCGTCTCCACAGAGAGATATGGTACCTGTGGGTGATCACTGAGGGCCAAGAGGTCACATACACAGCTGAAGTGGGAGTTTTCAATGCAGGCGACATTTAAAATAATATTTATTTATTTTTATGTTGAGAAATTCTAAATCAAGCTAGTTAACATATGCATTACTTCACGTACTTAACCACTAATTTCTGTGTGGGATGAAGGGGGTAGAAAATATGTCTTTTCCCATCCTATAAAAATACCCAGTCACTGTTATATGTTAAACTTTTGGCCTTTGTGGGCCACAGCAACAAGAATATTTCTGAAATACCCACTTGTGCCCTTTTTCCTCTGGATTGGTCTAGTGAAAGGGACTCCTTAGTAAAGTGGTTAGTAATACCAAGTACTGGGAGGTGATGGAGAAGTAGACACATTTTCATTCATTCATTCAAAGTGGGATGAAATAGGTGCTACTTTTAGAGGGAAAGTTGACAAGATTGATTCAAATAAAAATGTAGGACTAAGTCTGGTAACTCATGCTGTAAGGTCAGCATTGTGAGAAGTCAAGAAGGGTAGATCACGTGAAGCCAGAAATTCGAGACCAGACTGAGTAAGATAGTGAGAATTTGTCTCCAGAAAAAAATAAAAAAATTAGCTGGTCTTGGTGGCATACACCTGTAATTCCACCTACTAAGGAGACTATGGTAGGAGGATCATTTGAGCACAGGAGTTTGAGGCTGCAGTGAGCTATGGTGATGCCACAGCATGCTACCCAGGGTGACAGAACAAGACCTTGCCTTAAAAATAAATACATAAAGGGCCCAGGCTCGGTGGCTCACGCCTGTAATCCTAGCGCTCTGGGAGGCCAAGGAGGGTGGATTGCCTGAGCTCACAGCTTCTAGACCAGCCTGAGCAAGTGTGAGGCCTCATCTCTAAAAAATAGCCAGGCGTTGTGGCAGGCGCCTGTAGTCCCAGCTACTTAGGAGGTTGAGACAAGAGAATCACTTGAGCCCAAGACTTTGAGGTTGCTGTGAGCTGTGATGTCACAGCAGTCTATTGGGGGCAAGAAAGTGAGATTCTGTCTTCAAAAAAAAATACATAAAAAGTAAATAATACATAAATAAATAAAAATGGGGCCTGTATACACTAGAATACTGTATGATAATAAAAATGAGTAAAATCTATATACAGTAGTTCCCCTCTATTCACAGGGGCTCTGTTCCAAGTCCCATAGTTGATGTTTGAAACCTCAGATAGTACTGAACCTTAGACGTGGGTCATCATGAAAGGTTTGAGATACACAAAAATTAAGGAACCTATATCTCCAGGCACAGAAACGAAGGAAACCCTCCCAGCATCAATAAAATGAGCAAGTTGAAGGTTACACAGGGAATCAGAAAGGACATGACTGACTATTTCTTGGAAGTGAAATAATGAACCATAAGTCTGTCTCAAAACTTTTGTAGTGACCTACATATTCGCACCATATTTTTTCTTCCACATTCATGCCTACAATAAAGTTTAATTTACAAATTAGGCAGAGTAAGAAATTGACCATAATAACTAATAACAAAATAGAACAGTTATAATAATATACTATAATAAAAGTTAATATGAATGTGTTTCCTCTCTCCCTCTCTCTCTCTCTCTCTCAGAATATCTTGTTGTCCTGTATTCAACCTGAAACCAGGGAAAGTGGAACCACAGATAAGAAAGGACAACTGTAGCTAGTGAGAAAAAGATGCAAAATAGCATGTGTTTGTGTGTGTGGATTACAATTATCTATCTATCCTCTTATCTCGCACTGTGAAAGTTAGCCAGCTGTCAGAAGTGGTGTGTACACATATTGCTAACAGTGCTTATCTTTGGAGGGTGCGGTTATGGAGGATTTACTCTCCATAATACTCTGGACTTTTTTTTTTTTTTTTTTTTGAGACGGAGTTGCCCTCGGTAGAGTGCTATGGCCTCACAGCTCACAGCAACCTCAAACCCTTAGGCTTAAGCGATTTTGTGGCCTCAGCCTCTCAAATAGCTGGGCTTACAGGTGCCTGGCTATTTTTATTGTTGTGGTTGTCATTGTTGTTTAGCAGGCCCAGGCTGAGGTGGAACCTGCCAGCCCCAGCATTTGTGGCCAGCACCCTAACCACTGAACTACAGACACCAAGCCAATACTCTGGATTTTTTTGTTGCCTTATTTTTTCAACTGGGCAAAACCAAAAGAAAATAAAGCAGTTAAGCATTTGTTTTTCTTAAAAAGTGACATACTTAACAAAATTAAAGACCATGTATTTATCTAGGATTTACACCCAGGCAAAGCCATTGATGGTAAATCTTTCTTCAGTTTTATTCAAATGACAATTCCATAATAGTAACTTGAATCTAACAGAGGCCAAGATCAGGTGAAGTCAGCTGGGGGTAGTTGGTGCTAATTTAATGCAAATGGCTAGATTGGTTTGAGGGGAATATTCTGAACCAGAGAGTTCTGGCCTTGCAAAAGTTAATATGAATGGGAATGCAGATTTTTGGTGAAGAGGTGATAAAGGCCTTCATTATCTTCAGTTAGTATTTACTGTCAGTGAAAGGAGCCTATAGCCTGGGGGCTGAATCACTGAACTTTCTGCCAGGTCTCCAAGCCCTTCACCTTCCTGCCTGTTCCAGTATGAACTTGACACATTTCTGTTGGGTTGATTTAGCTTTTTAAGGATCGGCCTCACTTTGTGATTAAAGGTTTGTGTGCTTTACCTCCCTTTCTAGGCCATAAACTTGTGAAAGGCAAGAATAAGATTTATGCAATTGTTATATTTGCTTAGTATATGGTGCAGTGCTTTCCACAGAATTGGTGCCTAATAAATGCTTAACTGATGGTGTCACTTCCCTGTTCAGACTCTCTTTGATTTTCTATTTCTTACCAAGTAAAGGATATTTTCCTGGGATCTGGTTCCAATTAACTTCCTGGTTTTGTCTTGCCTTGTCACCCTAAATGCACCCTGTGATTTAGAGAAATGTGACTGTGAGCTTGTCCCCAAATAGAGCCAGGATCGTCCCTCCTCCAAGTGAAGCCTAACTCGTCATTGCCTTCAGAATAAAATCTAAATTTTGGGAAGGCATTGAAGCTCTGTCAGCTATAACCAGGAAGATAGTTAATCTCGTGGCCTCCAGAGTGAGTTCAAGTTCGAGCTTCCCAATAGGGTGCTCTGACCTTGAATAAATTACTTAGCCAGGAAATAGGAATAAGAATAACATGTTTCTTATAGCTTGTTAATGAGTTATTTGCTTTGCAGTTCCTGGGAATGGGCTAAGTACTGGATATTGTCATTCTCAGGCTAACTACTTTATGTTAACTATCCCCCAACATCCCCCACCTCACCCACCCGCATCCCCGCTGACCAACCACCCAAGGTACAGTTAGAGTCTGCCACCCACGAACTGGGAGGATTGAAACTGTTGGCTTTAGGAGGGTGGAGAAAAGGGAAGACCATCCTGTAGAGAATGAACTTGAACTTCTAAAAATATAGGTGTAGGTTGAGCGTGGTGGCTCATGTCCGTAATCCTAGGACTCTGGGAGGCTGAGGTGGGTAGATTGCCTGAGCTCATGGATTCAAGACCAGCCTGAGCAAGAGTGAGATCCCATCTCTAAAAATAGCTGGGCATTGTGGTGGGCGTAGGTAGTACCAGCTACTTGGGAGGGTGAAGCAAGAGAATTGCTTGAGCCCAAGAGTTTGAGGTTGCTGTGAGCTGTGACACGAAGGCATTCTGCTCAGGGTGACAAAGACTCTTTCTTTCTCTCTCTCTCTCACACACACAGGTTGGAATTAAAGAATGAAGTATTTTGAATATCTTGCAAAGATTTTAAGTTTGTGGTTTAGACAAATGATATATTTAAACAAGGTAATTTAGGTATACACGGCCTGGAACAGTTGTTCACACCCGTGATCCTAGCACTCTGGGAATCTGAGGCGGGAGGATCCCTTGAGCCCAGGAATTCAAGACCAGCCTGAGAGAGAAGGAGACCTTGTCTCTACTAAAAATAGAAAAACCAGCTAGGCATTGTTGTGGTGGGTGCCTGTAGTCCCAGCTACTCAAGAGGCTGAGGCAGGAGGATTACTTGAATCCAGAAGTCTGAGGAGTGAGCCTGACAACTGGGCACTCTAGCCTGCTGGGCAACAGAGTGAGACTCTGTCTCAAAAAAAAAAAGAAGTTACCAATTACCAAATACCTATTTTTGTGCTGCCACTATATTGTATTACATGCTCAATTTTTGTTGTTGCTGTTTTGTTTTCTTTTTGAGACAGAGTCTCACTTTATCACCCTCAGTAGAGGGCTGTGGCATCAAAGCTCAAGCAACCTCCAACTCCTGGGCTTAGGCGATTATCTTGCCTCAGCCTGGGACTACAGGTGCCTGCTACAATGCCTGGCTATTTTTTGTTGCAGTTTGGCTGGGGCCGAGTTTGAAACCTCCACCCTCAGTATATGGGGCCGGTACCCTACCCACTGAGCCACCAGTGCCACCCCATTTTTTTTTTTTGAAACAGATTCTCACTTCGTCACCCTCAGTAGAGTGCTGTGGTGTCATAGCTCACAGCAACCTCAAACTCTTGGGCTCAAGTGATCCTCTTGCCTCAGTTTTTTTCATTTTTAGTAGAGACAGGTTCTCACTCTTGCTCAGGCTGGTCTTGAACTCCTGAGCTCATGCCATCCACCTGCCTCAGCCTCCCAGAGTGCTAGGATTACAGGCATGAGCCACTGCACCTGGCCTACATTTTCATTTATTAACTCACTTATTCATTCACTCATTCCTTCATTCATTCAGTGAATGTTTCCTGAGCACTCGCTGACTGCCGAGGACTGAAGCAGGCTGAGAGGGAGTGATGAGTGAGACCTCCTCCATTTGCAGTCCAGTGGGCAAGGACTGACCGGGAGGGAAGCACACACACACTCTGTTCCAGGTGTTATGAAAGATAGTGCTTGGCACTTGTGCCATTCTCATCAGCCATTGATATAATCAGAATTTGGCCATAACTCCTGTTTTTTGTTTTTCTTTTCCGTGGCACACATACTCACGAGTTCCATGTCCTTCAGCTTCACTGACTACTTTCTGGGTTTTCCTGATTTTATGCCTGTGCCTGGGCAGTTCTGCCGAATGAACTATGCTACTGCATATCTTTGCGTTTTGAAGGTTTGTACAACTTTTACTGCCCATTTCAAACGCCACCTCTTCCAGGAGGCTTTTCTGGGAGCTCCCGGTTGGAAGCAGTTCCTCCTTCCTCCAGGCGTCAGCGGTAGCGTTTGAACATCTAGCACTTGGCTCACCTGCCTTAATGTTTAATAGGATTATTTGTACATATCAGGTTTCTGTTTTCCGTCTCCACAGGACGTCAGCTGCTTGCTGTCCACCTCTGTGGCTAGCATCTCCTGCCTGAAGTCACAGCTGGCCTGGGACACCAGACTTGCTCTTCCGTCATCTGTTTCTCAAAGCAGGGATCTTCACTCTTCTTTTCTACTCTTTTCTCCCCAGCTGATCACTTGTGTGTCTGAACACACAATTAAAGGCAGCTGCTTGGCAGAGTGATCTTCCTGAAAGGCAAATCTGAGGATTTCTCTGCCTCACTTACAGCCTACCAAGGGTTATCACAGTGAAGCTAAAACCCAAACCCTGTGGCGTGGCACACGCACATGCCTTTCCGTAACTAGACCTGCCTAAATCTCCAGCTTCACCCCCTGCTCTCTGTCTCCCACTAGGCCTCAGCTCTGTCCACCCGCTTACCAGCTGCCATCTGGCCAGCCTCTGTCTAGCCTCGAGGCATGCAGCTATCTCTGCTGGACAGACTTCTGCTAATCTTCTAGGTCTCAGTTTAGACGGTGCCCCCCTCGGGAAGCCATGGGTCGTTTCTCCGAGGCCCTCACAGGGCCTAATGCTCACTCCTTGCCAAGGTGTTTCATTCCTTATTACAATCTCTAACGATCTGCCTCTGCTGCCGACTAGACTATCAGCCCTCTGAGGGGAGCACCCCTAGCACTGTCCCTGCTGTCCTGCCAGGCTCTAGTTTGCACTTCCTACACAGTCCAACCTGAGTTAAGTATAGGCTGAGTGAGCTCTCTCTGTGTCTCACGCGGTTCTCCCCCAACTTTTAGGTATTTTTAAAAATATATAAGGCCGGGTGCGGTGGCTCATGCCTGTAATCTTAGCACTCTGGGAGGCCGAGGTGGTGGATTGGCTGAGCTCAGGAGTTCAAGACCAGCCTGAAACTGCATCTCTAAAGCTACCTGGGCGTTGTGGCGGGTGCCTGCAGTCCCACCTATTGGGGTGGCTCAGGCAAGAGGATCACTTGAGCCAAAGAATTTGACGCCATAGGTGGCACTCTACTGAGGGCAACGAAATGAGACTCAGTCTCAAAAAAGAAAAACAAGAAAAAAAAATTGTAAATTAAGGTACATTTAGCTGGCTCAGCACCTTTAGCTCATTGGCTAGGGCACTGGCCAGATACACGGAGACTGGCAGGTTTGAACCAGCCTGGGACCTGCCAAACAACATTGACAAATACAAAAAAAAAAATACCCAGGCTTTGTGGTGGGCGCCTGTAGTCCCAGCTATTTAGGAGGCTGAGGCAAGAGAATCACTGAAGCCTAAGAGTTGGAGGTTGCTGTTAGCTGTGATGCCATAGCACTCTACCCAGGGCAACATAGTGAAACTCTGTCTCAAAAAAAAAAAAAAAAAAAGGGTACATTTAGCTACAATTTCCCATTTTCCTTTTGTATGGTGACTTTAGGGGTGACCTTTAAGACACCCAGTAAATAAGTACATATATAACACAAAGACATGCTTATTGCAAAAGAAATTCAAACAAAACAATATTTGAATGCAAATGTAGGTTCCTCTTTACCTTCCTCCTAAACCTCTCTCTCTAGTTGTGCTCTCAGCCCTGGGATGTCACAGTTTGAGGTGCATCTTTCCATTTTGACACTGTACACGCCCATGCACACGTGCATGATACAATTCCTGTTCTCAAACATATACAGAGTGTTTCAGGAAACAGAAATGGGATATTATAGATGGTGGTTTGCTTCTTATGTCCGCTTTTAAAATCCAATGCGTTTCAGAGATTTTTCTGTTCTCCATATAGATTTACACCTACCATCTCATTTTAAAATAGCTACATGCAGTTCATAATGATCTTGTTTCAGAACTAGTTTGTTAACTCCATATTGGTGGAATTTGTCTGCTCCTCTCGTGCTCACAAAGGCCAGTGCAGTTGTAGGACAGGTTTCTAGAAGTGGAATTGCTGGTTCAGGGAATGTAAGCATCTTTGCATTTTTTTCAGTTCTCAAAACTATTTCTTTTTTTATTTTATTATTTTTGAGATAGAGTTTCACTATGTTGCCCTCAGTAGAGTGCCATGGTGTTACAGCTCACAGCAACCTCAAACTCTTGGCCTTAAGTATTCTTTTGCCTCAGTATCCCAAGTATCTGGGACTCCAGGCACTCGCCACAATGCCTGGCTATTTTTTTCCCAGCCGGGGGGATGTAGTTGTCATTGTTGTTTAGCTAGCCTGGGCTGGGTTCGAACCCATCCCCCTTGGTGTATGTGGCCGGTGCCATAACTACTGTGCTAAAAGCGCTGAGCCCAAAATAATTTTTTTTCTTTTCTTTTTTTTTTTTGAGACGGAGCCTCAAACTGTCCCCCTGGGTAGAGTGCTATGGCATGATAGCTCACAGCAACCTCCAGCTCCTGGGCTCAAGCGAGTCTCCTGCCTCAGCCTCCCACGTAGCTGGGACTATAGGCGCCCACCACAATGCCTGGCCATTTTTTGGTCGCAGCCATCATTGTTGTTTGGCAGCCCGGGCTGGATTTGAGCCTGCCACCTTGGGTGTATGTGGCTGGCGCCTTAGCCGATTGAGCCACAGGCGCCGAGCCAATTTTCTTTTTTCTTGAGACAGAGTCTCACTATGTTGCCCTCAGCAGAGTGCTATAGCATCATGACTCACAGCAACCTCAAACTCTTGGGCTTAAGTGATTCTCTTGCCTCAGCCTCCCAAGTAGCTGGGACTATAGGTGCCTGCCTCAACACCCAGCTATTTTTTGTTGTTGTTGTTGTTGTCATTGTCTAGCAGGCCCAGGCTGGGTTTGAACCACCAGCCCTAGTGCATGTGGCTGGCACCCTAACCACTGAGCTACAGGCACTGAGCCTCAAAACTATTTCTTCTCATAGTTCTTAGCAAGGGAATCACACATTTTCCAATATATTTAATTTGTCCTCATAATTTTGGGAAAATTATGACAAGGTGGAAATTTATCTTTGTACCTTTTCATTTCCTTTAGAATTATACTCTTCTGAGTCTGATTACATCCTACCCCACCCCACAGGATTGGTAAATTCAGCAATTTTTAGTATAGGGGAACATTTCTTCCCTGTGTCTCCACCACCTTCCATATTGGATTTCCTACATCAGTACCTGGGCCCCATCCAGTCACACAGACTCCTCTAGACTCCTCCCTCTTTTTTTTTTTTTTTTTTTTTGAGACACAGTCTTACTTTGTTGCCTTTAGTAGAGTGCTATGGATAACATCATAGCTCACAGCAACCTCAAACTCTTAGGCTCAAGCAATTCTCTTGTCTCAGCCTCTCAAGTAGCTGGAGCTATTGGTGCCCGCCACAACACTTGACTGTTTTTGTTTTTTTTTAGAGATGGTCTTGCACTTGCTCAGGCTGGTGTCAAACCTGTGAGCTCAGGCAATCCGCTAGCCTCCGCCTCTTAGAGTGCTAGGATTACAGGTGTGAACCACCCCTTTGGCCCAGACTCCTCCCTCTTTTAAAGCACCCTCAAGGAATTTCCAGATCTTTTCATTCTCTGGATTCCACTGAAATCTTCCTTAGTTCTTGTAATCATCATCTCCAAATAGAGTTCCATCAACAATCTTGGTCTTAGAGGGACGGGGACTTCATATCATCGCCATGGTAATTTTTCTGAGATACATTTTGTTCTCATTTATCCTCTGCTTATAACCTTTTAAAGGTTTCTTCAGGACAAATCTAAACTCCTTAATATTCCAAAGACCTTCCCTTTCTGGCTCTAACCGGTTTAGCCTCATTACCGGAACGCATCTCCTGAGCCTCCTCCCCCCAGCCCCACCGGCGCTCCTGTGGGTATACACCTGTGCTCTTGCTTCCTGGAAGGCAACACTATCGTAGTCCGCCACTGATGGGAAAGTCCCTCCTTCTGACCTACATTTACCTGTCTACATCCTGCCCATCCTCCGGGTCTCAGCTGAGACAGGACGGCCTGCGTGGCCCCTCAGGTTGGCTTAGGTGCCTGTCCTGTGTGCCCCATCCCATGCTGAACATCTCTAAAGCGGGCTGTTCACATCACCATTGCACTTGGAGTACAACTGCCTATTGACACGGCAGCTCCTCCCCTAGCATGTAAGCCCCTGGGGAGGACTGTATCACCCACAGTGCTGACTACGCATGTCCCGCACAGCTCTTCTCGGGATACACATTTGCAGATTTGAGTTAACAGAAAAATGAATGAGTGATTAGATGTTTTCCAACAGTCGGTACATTGATGCGCAGAACCTACTCACGATCACAATTCATAAAAGACTTACACCTGAACATGTTCAAAATCCTCTCTAGCCCATAAGGCACCACAATCAATAAATAAACAAACAAAAAATTTTTAAAACCTTAAAAAAAAAAAAAAGCAAGTGGAAACCCCCACCTCCTTCAGATCCTACCAGTTCCGAAAGTCTGCTAAATGATTTTGTTTTCCGGATGTCTCACTCTCCGATGCTGTCTTTTCTTTTGCCATTATCTTTCACAAATGCTTGGCTGACAGTCTTTTCACGTTAGAAGTGTTTTGAACATAATATGACTGTTTATTTAATGTCTCATGCACTTCAGAAGATAATGACCAGAAGAAGGGACTGTTTACCTATTTTTCAAGCACTATAGCTTACTCAGCTCTAGACTTTGCAGAGAGCCTGTATGAATTTGTCTTTATTTTGTCAGTTTGAAGTTAGATTAGGTCTTGTGGGCTTTTATTCTTTCTTTTCTGAAATCTGGTGTAAATTTGTTTTCCGGATTCCTTGGCAGCTATACTTTACTTCCATAGGGTTTCACATCTCAGATGCAGATACTTTGCTAGGAATTCCATAAGGGGGGTGTAAAGTTGTAAAAATATGAGTATGATATTTTAGATTTCAAGATTTCAGAAGATTTTAAAGTGGCAGGTATTTGTTATGTCAACAGTTGTTTTCCGTATGGCAGTTGCATAAAGCACCTGGGCCTTCAGTGAGCCTTTGCCGAGTCGGTATGTTCAGGTGCTGTGTTGGCCTGGGGGATGCAGCCAACTTTGGAGCCCTGACTTTGCTAAGGCAGTCAGACTCGCACACACACAACTCCAAAGATACAGAAGTGCCCTGCTGGAGCGTGGACAGGGCCCAAACCAGAACAACAGACGGAGTGAGCAGCTCTGCCAGGAGCAGTGAGATAAGCCCGTTCTTACATGTTGATTAGCTCTTCTTCTTGAGACAGAGTCTTACTCTGTCACCCTGGGTAGAGTGCTGTAGTGTCATAGCTCACAGCAACCTTGAACTCCTGAGCTCAGACAATTCACCTGCCTTAGCCTCCTAGAATGCCAAGATTTTTTTGTTTGTTTGTTTTTTTATTAAATGATAGCTGTGTACATTAATGCAAACATGGGGTACAGTGTAGTGTTTTCATATACAATTTGAAATATTTTCATCAAACTGGTTAACATAGACTTTATGTCATTTACTTAGTTATTGTGTTAAGACATT